>BPTQ01000001.1:191175334-191372083 GCA_019973895.1 Chrysanthemum seticuspe | reverse complement strand
TAAATAATGTACGGCCAAGATCAACCAGAACTGATACAAAGGTGGAATGGCTAGGCTTTAAATTGGCAGATTTCATCATGTTGTAAACTTCCATGGCTTCTGTAACACAACCATGATTAGCAAATGACATTATCACTGTATTGAAAAGCGCAACATCAGCAAATTTACATGACTCATTAAAAATGATAGTTGCAGTCTTGAGATCCCCACTCTTTCCATAAGCATCTATGACTGCACTGACTACATGGTCATCGGTATCAAATATCTTGAGTCCGCATGTATGACCAAAACCTCCAATTACCACGGCTAATTGGTAATCCTATAAAACAACCACATTTTTATTTCAACTGTAGCTTGTTTGACTCTCAAATGTCAAAAATTAAATTATAATATCTTTAAGATCAGACATAACTCAGCAGACTTTCACAAGTCTAATATCATTTAATCAGTATATATACCAATATCTGTTACCCGATAATCTTATGCGACCCATTTTATGTTTATGTAAATTGGTCAAGACTGTCATATACAACAGTTGCTCAGTTGACTTTTTGAAGTTAAATATCAAAGGACATGGTCTCTACCTTGAGCACAAAAATGGGAGTCATGTTACTGCAGGTTGTTTGAAACAAAAAAATCTTTCAGACCTATCATAACGTATGTTTCTTTGTTAAAATGACTCCGATGTGAACTTCTTTTATTGGAAAAACATTTCACTAATGGAACGAGTCAACTACTTTCGAAACAAATGCAGAACCACTAATCAAGTATCATATACATATCAGTTGTTCATGATTTAGCAACATGGCCTAATATCAAATTTAGATATAAACATTCTTTAATCATTAACAGGGCTTATTCTCTTTCACAATCGATTAGATATCAATCAAGAAGAATATAGTAATACCATTACCTGAGAACCTTTCGAAGATGCTCTGGCCAATGAGTTGAACCTAGATTTTCATAAGGAGCATCACCTCTGCCTTTCTGTTTCTCAGAACCTCGACCTGTATCATTACTACTTTGTGCATTCAATCTTACATCACCCATGTCTGCAACTTCCACCAACAAAGCATCTCGTCTGTTGTAAAATTAAGATGAGATACAATTACAAAACAGCCTTTGATTCACCACTTAAAGGAAAAGAAATAATTAACTGACGCTAAGTATAATTGAACCTGTTTAGGTACCTCAAATCATGTAGAAAATCAAGTGACTCCCTCAACACGTTTGGAATATCATCTGTATCCCCTTCATCAGTCCTACATCCAGAAAAAGCCGCTTCCGCTTGACCAACTCTAGCAATACCCGATATACCCATTCGCCCTCTAGTCTGTTCGTTTCATCGGTAACCTAGTCTACTCCAAATTTTGTAGTTTTATGATCCAAACATACTATGGAGAACTTACATCAAACATTTTAAAACTTACTTTTAAGACTAATAGGAGTATGTAAAAGTGTTACCTTCAACCCTGTTGATGAGTGTGTAAATACTCATCATTTTTGTTCCTTCTACACTGCAAAAACAGTCAAAAACACTTTGAAAAGTCTCAAAAAGACAGAAAAAATATTTAGACTGTGTTTTATTCAATAATTGTAAAAATCTAGTCCCTGGTTATTCAAAACATGTAATTTTTCATAAAAGGCCCTCAGGAATTTTTAAGTTGTCAAATTTAGCCTTATAAAGTCTAGTTTTGCAAAATGACAACTTGAGTCCTTGGAATTTTAAAGATTGACAGAAATTACCCCGGGACATTTTTAATTTGAAAATTATTATTTTTGGTCCTTGGGAAAATTAAACTTGTCAAAAAATGGTCCTTATAATAAACTTTGGAAAATTACAGATTTGGTCCCTTGGTTTTTATGGAATTGGCAAATATGGTCCTTGGAATTTTCTAAGATGACGAGATTGGTCCTTGGAAGACATTTTCAGAAGTTACATGAATGGTCCCTAAATTTTCAGTTTTGGCTAAATTGGTCCCTAAACTACACATTTCATCCAAATCCAATCCTTGGTCCAAGTTAACCACAAACCCACCTAAACACTTAAAACCCAATACCCATCCTTGCCCGATCCAATAGCCACAACCCGGTCAAACCCCCAAACCCAGTCAAAGGGTTAACCCCTTTTTCTCACCTTCCCTGACAACTCCCACAAACCAAGAAAAAAACCCATCACTCTCCCATACCCCCAACACAGCTTTTTGCCCATCACTGTCGGGCTTGGGAAGCTGCAACAACAGAAAACACAGAAGATTGAAGACCCTTTCTTAGCTTAGTATTAATAGCTCATGGTAGCCATTGTAGAAGGGAGTTAGTCAGTAGTTAGTTTTAGTTTTTTTTTAGTTTTCTAGTTTCAGTCTAGAATTTCAATATTCTCGTTCCATTTACTTTTGTTGTCAATTTATTTTAATTGTAACTCTTGAATTCAGTCTTAGTATCATCTCGTTTGTTATTTCATGTTTTAAATTTTAGCATCACCAATCTTTTGGTCCTAGGTTGAATATTGGTGCTTATGTTAACAGTTTGTCCAAGACTTGAATAGACTCACTTTAGCCGTATTTAGGATTCACCAGTTGATCTTTAAAGTCTCAAGAGATTCCACTATATAAAAAAAACTGTTTCATAAAGACAGTTTTGCTCCTAAAGTGGTGTTTGGATTAATATATTTCGTGGGTCAAAAGTCCTATTCTTACCCAATTTGATTTTAAAATCAGTAGGTGAAGTCTCTTGCAAGTTAATTGGTGGAAATGTAAGTCATAAATTCAGTTTTCAAAAAGGCTTTGTAGTTTTTTGTTTCTTTCTTTATCTGTTTACCTATCAAACTGCCCTCCTTTGCAGCCTCCTAATAAGCTCAGTTTGAGCCCTCTTAGTCTGAAACTTGGAATACTTATGTATTGGATGCTTGTCCCTACAGTTTCATGATTTTATCTTTTAGCTTTTAGTATAGCAGCTTGTGCATCAGTTTGAAGTAGCCTCTTGGGGCTGTCTTGAGTTACTGTTACAGCAACAGGTACATAGCAGCTTTGTTTTTTTTTTACTTTTCTTTTTTGCTTTTTAAGTGTTTGGTTACTGTTTATTAGGACCCTTTAGTTGCTTATTAGATTTAGAGATCATTTAGACCATTTGACAGCTTTTTAGTTTTTTTTTCCTTAGGATAGCCTTTAAACCAAACAGCCCTTAGGATTCTTTTTTTTTAAGATACTGTTCCTGTTTTTAGGCTTCTAACAGCTTAATCCCAAGTTTTGCGATCTTAGTTTTTGTTTAAAAGTGTTAATTTGATTTGTTTTCAGTTGCAAAAAGAAAAAAAAACAAATCTGACATACGTGGGAATTGAACCCACGACTTCCAGCCCCACAAGCACAACCAACAACTGTAAAGACCATCTGGTCTATTGAACTCTTTTGTTATTAGTACGCATCACCAATCTCTTAAAGGGTTTTGAAGCTAAGATTTGAAAACCAAAATAAAAGAAGAAAAATGGTGGGGAGCAGGATTCGAACTAGGGACCTGCTGCCCAGCAGCCACGCTCCAACACAACACTTCACTGCCAACATGCCCTTGGGTCTTTTTGTGTTTAAGTTTGCACCTTAATTATATTTAACTAGTTTTTTAGTTTTTAGCTTATTAACCTTTTTGCTTATTTAACAGCTTATTTCAACAAGCACTAGTGTAGTTTTTTATTTTTCTTAGATTCCTTGTTATTCAAAGTATTTTCTGTAGTTTTTGTAGATTTTTCTTAAAATGTTTAGTATTTTTAATTAATTAATTTGTTTAAAATAGTTTTTAATTCGTAGAAAATAAAATAAAAGTCGAAATAAATACCCGGCTTTTTCCTAAAATTATTTTTAGTCATTTAGAATGTAGGAAAATTGGTTTTGCACCTGTAAGCCTTAAATTGCATATTTTTCATTTTCAGGGCTCGTCGAGTTCCCGGTTTTTCGCGTTTTAATCGATTTTAAATATAGAATTAAAATGACTTCAAAGTCTTGATTAGATTTAATTTCCTTAGTGTAATCAATCATACCCCTTTCCTGTTCAATATCACCCGATCACAAATTCGTTGTATTACAGTTTTCACACCTCGTTGGGACTTAACGACCCGGGGAAACACTAAACTCCTCTGGACTTAATTGCTTTGGTCTCAAGCTGTCTGGCTTTTATTACGGTTGACCATTCACAAGTGGTTGATTTGTGTGATAAAACCTGACCGTTTGGGAGCCAATCAAATTTTGGTGCCGCTGCCGTGGAGGTGTGCTGCGTTCTACGAATTTGAAGCATCAGTGTTGTTGAATATACATCCATTGTATATTTACCATCCTTGTTCATATTTTCTTATTATTATTATATAAAAACAAAACGGTTCCCGAAAACATTTTAAAATCAGTTTTCAACAAACACAAAAAACCCAAAAAGATTTTCTTTCTTATTTTTACAACATATTTTTCAAAAATACCAAAAATATTCCTCTTTACCCTCTTACCCTTTTGATTCTTCATTTCTTACCCTCTGGAACCCTTTGATTCTTTCTATGTCTTATCCTCACCATTTTGGTTGCCAATGGTGTGGTGGTCTTCATAATGGTGGGAATTGTCCCGGCTGTAGCATGGTAGAATCAGGAGATGGGTCTGTCTATAACCAAGCTCCCTATCCTTACCATGACACATCTGATTCATTCTACCAGCCACCACATCATGAGATATTGACATATCTGTGTGAGTTTTGTGGAGGTCCTCACCAAGGATTTGAGTGTCAATCCGGAAACGCGTTTGTCTATAAACAGTTTTCTGGTAACACTCAGGACTTTGGAAATTACCAAATTCCATATTATTCACATGTCCAGCCACAACAATCATTTTGTTATGAGTACTGTGGAGGTCCACACGTCAGCTCGGATTGTCAAACGGGGAATACATTTCCTTGTGACAATTTTGACATATCATTTCAAGGCCAACCTCTACAGTATCAAATGATTCAAGAAACTCCTCATGAAACTACGACAGACCTTCTACTGAAGAGTCTGGAGTTATTAAAAGAACTTAAGGAGGAGTCGGCTATGTCGTTTCAAAACTCTCGTGAGGAATCTATGGCAGAATTACTTGCAAAAGAACAAGATGCTAGAAACGAAAAGAGTATGGAGGAATTACTTGTCGAAGAACAAGCAGCTAAAACACGTGCTATATTTCGCAATGCTGCTCTTCTCGATGAGGATGATGATGATGAAGTTACCCTTGATATCCTTCAATTCTATAAAGATTCATCAAGTTCATCAGTTGATATCCCAGCAGTTGAGATTCCATCTCAAACAACTGCTATCACACCCGAAGCTCCCACTCACTCTCTGAACATGGGGGACGAGCATCTTGACACTGTTCCTGAAAAGGAATCGGACGAATTCATAAAGTCTAGTGTTGAGAACCTTGTCCCAATCCCGAGAGAGTCACAGGGAACTTCTGATCATATGTGTGTGTAAGATACACATACCTTGATAGATCTTAAGCACTCGGAGATCGTTAGTGTTGCCTATGTAATCACAAGCAAACTAATAGAAGATCTCTACAACTTGGTATTGTAGCGGAAAATAAATACAAGTTATAATAACTAAGAACACTTTTGATCCTCTATGGATCTTTGATTATAGAAACTCTATGTTTCGGATAGTTGACAAGACTTGAGAAACTTGAGAAAAGCTTATCTATTACAAGCTAACATGGTTTCTTATATAGGCAAGAAACCCTAAAAGAAGCGTTGACAATTTACGCTTCTACTACTAAACTAGACCAAGCATGCTTCTAGACAAGCATGCAACTAATCATATTGTTTTGTTAATCATATTGTTTATTCTGATAAGCTCTACATAATACGGCGCCAACCTATACATACGGCGCTGACTTTTACTCTAAACTGAGCTTATCTTTCCTACGTGGTTCCCACTTTCAGCAGCAACACAATGTCTGCTTTAACACTTCTGCTGAAGTATAGCTTCGGCAGAATCCTTTCTTCTTCGGCAGAAACATTTCTTCTTCGGCAGAATCACTTCGGCAGAATCAGTAGATTACCTTAATTCCCACACTTCGGCAGAATCAGTAGATTACCTTAATTCCCAACAATCCTCCCCTAAACTGGAATTTGACTAGGTTAAGTTCCAGTTTCCTTGATAGATCGATGATGCTGTTGAGGATTGTAACTTTTGCCTTGAGGATTGTACCATAATGTTGTTTGAGCAATGAGTGGACAATATCTTGAGGATCAGCAACCAAGATTCAGAAGAAAACATCTGTATAATGACTGAACTGTGAAACATCAGATCTTGGCAGCAACATATGACCTCGTGTACATCAAAACATATAAGTTCAATACTATTCTCATCACTTCCAGGAGTGTTAACTCCTGTGAGAGGTGAATCATTGAAATTAATGGATTTGATGTCTCTTTACCAATAGCCATTACTACTGGAGTAGCCACATGTTGGAGTTCGAAAACTATGGTACATTGATAACCATCTGATTTATTGGCAAACCAGCAACCATATAAACGGATTTGTTTTGTCTTTACCTGTAGCCGTTTGCTCAGGACTAGTCAATTCTTAGAATTGGTGAATTGAGCACCAAATATGGATTCAGTTGCCTTTACCACATGCCATATACATGTGGGCTAGCCAATTCTTGGATTCCAAACAGGAATAGACCATGGTGAATTGATGACCATACAACTCTCAGCAGTTAAGCATGGGTGGTTGCAAACCCTATGATTTTGAGCAAACCATTACAGCTATCAACAGATTTGATGTGTCTTTACCAAAGCTGTACCCTTTGGACTAGCCAACTCTTTGACATACACAAGGTACATCTGGTGAGTTAAAGACCATTAGAAGTGGACAACAAACAAACCTGCATAAAAGTTAGTTTTTTTTTTTTTTTTTTTTTTTTTAACTAAGAACAGGTTTATAACACTGAAAAAGCTTAATAATCAATTGAAAAGGAAAATTAAAGACCTAATTTTTATTAAATAAACGCTATCACTATTTTTAAAATGATGTTTTTGAGAGTTTTCTTTTTATGAAAGCCTTATACTTCTTTGAAAAAAAAATTTAGACAAAAAATAGACAAATAACATAAACAAAGCAAACTAAAACGAACAAAACAAGGTAGTGCAGAGAGTACCAAGTGTCCTGATATGAATGAAGAAGAGGCCTATTGCATTTGTTGAAGTTGAATCTTGATCAATCCTACCAGTGTTAGAGCTGACTGTCTTTCATTTCCCACAGGGTCTGGAGGAATTTCCAATTTCTGACTCAGCATCTTTTCCATAAGTCTTTTGGGCAAAGGATACTTTCTTTCAGAAAACATGTAGACAGTGATGCCACCCTTAGTCTCAAGCACATGCACTCGAGGGAGAGGATAGAATTTCCAAGATTCAAGTTTCCACCGATGTGAGTTTTCCCAAATGGAAGATGCTTTGCTATTGGGAATGTGAGAGTTTAACAAGGCTTGAAGATCTCCTGGTAAGAACATCCCAGAACCTTGTGGTTCCTTGTTGCAATAATGGGTGGTAACTTGAGTGAACAGAGAGAGTAAGTCTGCCATGTCTACCAAGTGTAGAATTTCCTTCAGAATGGTGAATTCCATTGAAGTGGAGTCCCTTCGAAGAAGAATATTCATCTGATCATCCTTTAATTTCCAGGCTATCACCTCATCTGAATTTCCATCAGGAAAATCAGCAGCAGACCCTTCTATTATGAAAGTGGAGTCATCAGCTTCAAGATCCACAGGAGATCTGTTGGCCATTCTCTTCTTCCTCCCACCAGTCTTGTTATGGTCCCCAGATGGAGCATCTTTTGCTTGTGGTATCTTGGGAGAGTTAGTTGAAACACCTTCACGTAGTGCATTCATCCTGTGAAGCATTTTTCTCGCCCTTTCTGTTTTTATGTCTGCAAGATCAGCTTCCTTAACCTTAGAAGCTTCCTGTGTGCAAATGATTGCCACTGATGAAGTGGGAGCTGATATACCAGATGCTTCAGGTGTATTGGAATGTGGTTCAGCAGATGGACTCTTGATAGTGGAGGAAGCAACTTCAGAAGTTGCTTCAGCAGGAATGACTGGGGCAGTCACCGTGGGGGGAGCATCATCTGTCTTGAGTCTTTTGGCTTCTTGAACAGCTTCATTCTCTGAAATCCTTTTTAAGTTGGAAGAATGTGCTAAAGATGATGATCTTTCCTTCATGATTTGATTATACTTGCGATACAGGACATGATCAGGAAAGGCCTTGACTTGTTTCATTGTTAGGCCAGAGTTGGACATTGAATATTGGTTTTTCACCACCCTTCTTATTTCATCTTTAGTGGGAGGTTTGTCTTTGGCCTTCTGAGCTTTGATGGCCCTCTTTTGTGCAATTGCTTCTTGCTTCCTTTGTCTTCCCTGAGCCATCATTCGCTCCACATAATTGTCACTGAGGAAATCTCCACCTAGTATACTTTGAGCTAGAGAAGGTCTTGAAATGACTTGCTGAGTTAGAATATCCCAGTGTTCAGCAGGCATCTGAACTCTCAGTGCATCTAGTTCTTTTCTTCTCTCAGGAGTTAAAGATGAGAATTCCTCTGTTTCAAGTTGTTTAGCCAATGCTACACTTTCCTTTGACTTCTCAAACTCAGCCAATCTACTTGCTTGACCCAGTCTTTCCTCCTCACTCACCAGGTTAGGACCAAGCTCATCTTCAGTGATGACATTTTTCCCTTTATCATTAGGCTGCTTAACACACTCCTCTTCAGTTAGATCAACTATAGGAATCTCTGTTGTAATACCTAGGTCAACATGTTGATGTAGATTATCAACTGGAGTGGACAAGACAACAACATCAGGAAGATCTGCTGAAGGTGAAGGGCCTGATGGTTCTTGAACAGATGAAGATTTACTAAGATCTGGAGATGCATCCTCCATTTGCATATCAGCAGATGCAGCCTTATCAACCCCAGGTTCCTTTGAAGCTTCAGAAGAAACCTTATGAAGATCAGATCTCTTTCTTCTGGTGTACAGAACAGGTTTCTTCTTCTTTGATGAAGTGGCAGCTACTGATGAAGGGTCATTGAGAGAGACTTCAGCCAACATGTCTAGAGACCCAAAGGGAGGAACTTCTTGTTCTTCATCAGAGGAAACCACAAGTTTCCTTTTGGAAGACCCTTTTAGATTGTGTTCTAAGACCTTAACCTGATTCTGCAGTTCTTCAATTTTACCCCCAAGAAACAATTTGGTCTCTGCAAGTTCCTTTTTCAGATTATTAACCTCTGCAGCATACCTGTTGACAAGAGCATACACAGATGAGAGTGAAATGGGGTCCTCAGCTCCACCAGCAGATTGCTCTGTGGTAAGGGGAGCCTCATTGGACCTTTCAGTAGAAACATGGTCATGCTCAAGGTGAGGAAGATCTTCATCGAGAGGATCCCTCACAGGAATTAGTGTGGGTGGTCTGTTAAGATCTGACTCAACATGAGTATCAAGTGTGGGTGGAGGACTGGGACAGAGTGGCTGGTCTGGAGCAACATGAGTTGCTTCAACAGTAGAAGATGGGCCCTCATCAATGTTAACCAATGGATTACCATCAGTAGCAACAGGTGAGGTAGAAGGATAATGAGACACATTCTCCTCATTAGCAACCTCATTACCTTGGGGCAACATGGCAGCTAGCAAGGGATGATGTTCCCCCTGAAAGTGGGTTCTCATGGTTGCAAACAATTTAGCAGTCAAAGAACCTATAGGATAAAAAGCTTGGGTTGGGGTAGTGGTGTCTAAAATCATTTGTAGAAACCTTGGGTACATTAAAAATTTTCCCTTTGTCTTTTGAATATTTTCAATCATGTTTTCGAAAATATACTTAGAAAAATTGAAAGTTACCCCTTGAGAAAGACACACAATACCATATCCCAGTCTGGTAGAGAACTGGTCCCATCCTCCAGTCTTGTTGCTTATGCATTGAAGCAACGTGTGAACCAAAAACCTCCACTTCGGGCAAAGTTCCTTCTTCAACCACATATCAGTCCTTGAACCACGATAGCCAATAGCTCTTAGCCCAGTAAGCACATTTTCCTGACAAGAATGAAATGCTCCATCAGCATCTTCCAAGTGAAGCTTCCTCCTAATTAGGTCCTCTGTAACAATGTACTCTGTTTCATCAATCACAGCCCTAATCTCTGTCTCACTCCTCTTCTCAGCAGATGCCCAAAATTGAGTAATCAGTGATTCATATATCTCATTTGGAGAATGAGTTAGAGCATAACGAATCTTGGACCTTTTCAGAAATTCTACCATTGGTTCGTACAGGTCATATCCCTTGCCATTTCCCAGAAATGCAACTTTGTTGTGATCGTGTTTAAATTCAAGAGCCATGAGGAATATGAGTGTTGGGGGTTATGATTCTTGAAATGGTGAGTGTTTGTGGAAGTAGAATAGGAGGGAATTCGTTTGTTCTGAAGCGAGTGATGGTGGGTGGAGTGTTTTTGCCCAAATTATAGTCAAAGAAAAATGGACCGTTTGGTTGACTTTTGCTGACGTGTATTGCATCTTTGACCCAACTCAAAATAACACTTCGGCAGAAACACAAGATCAATCTGCTGAAGTTATGGCATCAGCAGAATGCATCAAAGATAAGAATATCTTCGGTAAGTTTCTAGAATTACTGTGCCACCCACTTGCATTAAACTCATTGAACCTTGAATCCGTCTATAAAATGATCCCAATGTAACTCATCTTTTCACCAAGATCCCCAAATATTTACCACAAACCCTAGAAGTGAAATAACCTCAATTAACCCAATTGCACCATGAATACCAAACCTGAGATCATAGATCTCACTTCCTCATCTTCCTCATCCTCTTCATCATCATCAAGTGGTGAATCAAACCCATGGTTCCATTACTTTCCTCAACCCTATCCAAGACCAAATAAATCGCCCTTTTTTCCTTCTTCTGAAGATGACAGTGTAGTGAATCCAAGTGAATCTGCTGATGATTCTGATGACTCCTTTAAGGAGGGAACTTCTTACTCCCAACCTCCAGCACCTCGGTCTCAACAAAGACCTCGTGCCAGGAATCCGCCACTCCCCAAAGATAGAGAGGTGGTTCTTGGTCTCACTGCGCTATCTTTTGGTGCATGAACACACATCGTATATTAGAAGGGCTTAAGGAGGGTGGATCGATTGCATTTTGGTTGAAATGAATAGATGAAGCACAAAGGACACGATAGTTCTCTACGTCATCCTGCGTGGTCATCGTCATCATCAATCGTTTGCATCAATCCATCCTTCCATTTTGGTCCTTAGCATCTTCGTCGTGCTGGTCATGCATATCCAACCAGCCAGTTAGACTGAATGGGTGGTTACGCAAGACCTACGAAAGCAAAGCCAGCATCAAAGGTATATCCAGCATTCCATTAGATTTCGGAATGAAAGATATACACTAGATTAGGCTTAGCTTAAGTGTACAGCTCGTATCTTGAGGATGCAAAATAGAAGGTTGACTTTATGTAAGCTGTAAGCTGTAAACTGTTTCTTGAATGAATGAATGAACAATTTGTCTTCAATTTCTTTTCTTTCAGTATTATCTTCAGTAGAATCAAATTGTATGCTTCAGTATTTGTTATCAGAAGAAACAAGCAACACTCTTTCAGCTATCTGACCATGTACTAATGAGCCACTCTTGATGAATATGATCTTGATCATGGGATGTATATACTGCAATCCAGATAAGGAACAGACAAAATGCAGTACAGAAAACTGCAAAACAGACACTAAAACATACACAACAACAAAAACAAACTAGAGAATTATTAGAAGTTAGTGTTAGAAAACAAACTAATATACAAAAATATGCAGAGTTTGCACAAATCCTCCCCTGAGGCATATGCCTCCGCTGAGGCCTATGCCTCCCCTCAAACTATGCAGTCAAGGGTTTAGCATTCCAATATTGACCACGAGGTGTTGAAACCTTGGTCCATCAAACGCTTTTGTTAATAAGTCTGCCACATTATCATCAGTATGGATTTTAGCCACTTTTATCAAATGTTTTTCATAAGCATCTCTTATAAAGTGGTGCCTGATTTCAATGTGTTTCGTTCGACTGTGAAAAACTGGATTTTTGACTATGCAGATGGTACTTTGATTATCTATATGAATTGTAGTGTTCATAAAGTTGTACCCATAGTCCAGCAATTGGTTTTGAATCCAAAGGACTTGTCCACAGCAATTTGCAGCAGCAACGTACTCTGCTTCAGTAGTTGAGGTGGCCACAATGGTTTGTTTCTTGCATTGCCAAGAAATCAACCTTGTGCCGAGAAATTGGCAGCCTCCAGTAGTGGATCTTCTATCCAGATTTGCACCAGCATAATCACTGTCACTATATGCTTCCAACTTGAAAGGAGATTCTTTTGGGTACCAAAGGCCTAAAAGAGGTTGGCCTTTGAGGTACTTAAAGATCTTCTTGACAGCATTGAGATGGGAAGCAAGTGGAGTGACTTGATGTCGAGAACAAACACTCACAGCAAATGTAATATCAGGTCTTGAAGCTGTCAAATACATCAATGAACCAATCATGGACCTGTACAGATGAACATTCACAGGTAGATATGGTTCATTATTTGCTTTAGTCTTTGGAGCTTCATAAGGTGTTGTGGCAGTCCTAACACCTTCCATACCAAACTTCTTCAAAATGTCCCTCACATATTTATCTTGACTGATAAAGATGCCATCTTGTTTCTGCTGAACTTGGAGACCCAAAAAGAAAGTAAGTTCTCCTATAGCACTCATTTGAAATTCACCCTTCATAAGTTCCTCGAATTCCCTGCACCAAGCTTCATTTGTGGAACCAAAGATAATGTCGTCCACATACACTTGCACCAGAATGATGTCGGAGTAATTCTTCTTGAGGAACAGAGTTTTGTCAATAGCCCCTCGCCCATAGCCATGCTTCAGCAGAAATGACGAAAGCCGAGCATACCAAGCCCTTGGTGCCTGATGAAGGCCATAAAGAGCTTTAACAACCTTGTAAACATGATGTGGGTGATCAGGGTCTTCAAATCCCTTTGGTTGAGTGACATAAACCTCCTCTTCAATCTCACCATACAGAAAAGCACCCTTGACATCCATCTGATACACCATGAAACCCATGTAAGAAGCATATGCCAAGAAAATGCGAATTGCTTCAACTCTGGCAACAGGTGCAAACACTTCATCATAATCAATCCCTTCCTCTTGTCTGAAGCCTTGAGCTACTAATCTTGCTTTGTTTTTTATCACAACACCCCTAGCATCTCTCTTATTCTTCAAAACCCATTTTGTCCCAATGGCATATTTGCCATCAGGTAGTGGTACCAAGATCCAAACCTGCTGATTGTGAAATTGTTGCATCTCTTCTTGCATTGCTTCTAGCCAACTTGAATCATTTAGAGCTTGAGATACACTGGTTGGTTCCACTTGAGAGAGAAAACAAGCAAACAGACAATGTTTGAAGTCTGTGTGATTGTCTCTTTGTTGGTTGGAGACATAAGAGAGAAAAGCAATCTGTCCAAATTGAGGACTTGTGATAGCCCTTCGAGTTCTAACAGGTGCCAGAAGATCACCTATGATGTTGGATTGAGGATGAGCAATGTTGATCCTCTGAGTAGCAGTGGGGTTGACTTCAATGGATGAATCAAGATTAGTGATGGTTGGTTCAAATTCAGCATCATAAGAGGGTGAGGTGAAGATGCCAGCTTTGGGTTGATGATTTCCAAGATCTGAAGGTTTTGGAAAGCGAGTATAGGGTTCACCAAAGTCTGAAGATACTTGAGAAGGAACAGCATAGCCTTCAGCAGATTTGGGGATGGAGGGTGTGACAGAGTCAACTTCAGCAGACACGTTGTTTCTGCTGACTCCTTCATTAGCTACCCCTTCTTTCAGTTTCTCTGCTTCAAGCTTGGCAGCAAATTCTTGAGTCTGAAGCCTGGCTAGGTCCTCAGCATAATGAGAGTCATCTTCATCACTCGAATCAGCAACATCCTTGGAGGTGGTACCTGCAATATTGTTAGGAGAGAAGGAAGGCACAAGTATGGGTTGCTCATCATCTTCAAACTCATTGTCAGAGTCATCATCAAAGGGACCTGCATTGTTAGTTGGAGAGTCTTGAGCACCTGCATTTTGATTAGCCAAGTGTCTAGTGTAACCCAAGGAATCAGTTAAGTAGTCAAGGTCAAAAGACCAAGTATGACCCTGTCCTTGAACATTATGCTTATCTTCCAAAAATCTCAGGTTCAACGTCTCCTCTATTTTCTTGGCTTGCAAATTATACACCCTGTAGGCCTTACTATGAGCTGAATAACCCACAATATAACCATCATCAGCCTTCTCATCAAACTTTCCCAACGGATCACTGGTGTTCAGAATGGTCACTTGACAACCAAAAGGTTTTAGGTAGTGAATGACAGGAACCTTTCCAAAGAGAAGTTCATATGGGGTTTTGAGTTGTGGTCTGGTAATGGACACCCTGTTTAGCACATAGCAGGCAGTGCCAACAGCTTCAGTCCAGAACATAGTGGGCAATTTAGAGTCTGCAAGCATGGATCTAGCAGCCTCTATTAAGGTCCTATTCTTTCTTTCAGCCACCCCATTTTGTTGTGGGGTTCTTGGATTACTATAGTCCCTTTTTATGCCTTTTGACCCACAGAGTTCTATAAGAATAGCATTTTTGAACTCTGTCCCATTATCACACCGAATTCCCTTAACCTTTTTGTTCAACTGATTTTCAACAAGAGTGATGAATTCAGTCAGCACTTGAGATGTTTCATCTTTGGTTCTTAGAAAGAAAACCCAACAAAATCTGCTATAGCCATCAGTGATCACCAAACAGAAATACTTATGATCAATGCTTCTGACTTGAGTTGGACCAAACAGATCCATGTGAAGCAACTGAAGAGGTTCAGTAATGATGCTCATAGCATTGATAGCTTTGTAAGAAGCTCTGTGTTGTTTTCCTTTGTTGCAAGCGACACAATTGTGATCATTTGTGAATACTTTGGTGGGAAGACCTTCAACAAGACCCATTTTAGAGAGTTTGTTAATGGTCTTGAAATTCACATGCGCCATTCTTCTATGCCATTTAGTGGACTCATCAAGAGATGCTTTAGCCACCAAACAAGTGAGATCACCACCTGGTTGAACTTCATTAAGGTTGAATGTGTATAAGTTGTGAGTTCGAGGAACCTTCAGCAGAATTGAAGTTTCTTCTGGGAGTTTGAAGTCTTTAGACAGCACAAGACATTCATTCTCAGTGAAGAGAACTTTGTTCTTAGTGTCACAGATTTGTGAAACAGAGAACAAGTTGAAATGCTGAAGTTCCTTAACAAAGTACACATTTTCAAAATCCAGATGAGGTGTCTTTATGGTGCCTTTCCCTGTAATACTCCCATCACTTCCTCCAAAAGTCACATTGCCTCCTCCTTCTATAGGGACAAAATTGTGCATCATATCTCTGTTCCCAGACATGCTTCTGGAACAACCACTATCAACAATACCAATATTCTTATGCTTAAGGGGATGATCCTACAAACAACAAAAAATATATACAAACAGTTAGTTTTCAGAGGAGGTTCAAGTCATTACTGACTTGAACCTGCCTTGTGGATCACAGGTTTAGGGCATGAAGTATTAGAGGATCCACCATTGTTCTTGGTCCTCCATTGATAATTTGGTCCCTTGTTAGTCCAAGAACAACCTGCTGAGGGCTTCACAGCAGTGTTCCCATATCCCATCCCAGCATACATGGAGTCAACATATGTAGGCCAATAATCATGTTTAAAGTATGGGCTCGTTGGTTGGCCATAAGGTCTGGTAACTGAACTTCTCCAATGAGAGTCAGTTTTAGCTGCTTGTGGGACATAAGGTGGAATTTTAGCAACATTGGTCCAGTTAGGTTTGTGTTTCTGGAGAGTAGCACATGCACCCAATCTTTGTTCATAAAAATCACAATCCTTAATCAAATGAAATTTACTGCCACATACAAAACATGTCTTCTTCTTAGAAGTTTTATTCAAATAGGGAGATGTTGGATTACATGCAGAAGTACTTAAAACAGATACATTCAAGGAATTGTTTTTAACAGACTGATTATTCAAACATTTAAAAGATAAGTCTTCAGGAGAAACTGTCTTGGAAGTTGATTCCTCAGCAGCTTCCCTAGAGGGCTCACAAGTAGATTGGGGTGCAGGCTTGGGTGTTGGTTCAGGCTTGGGAAGGTCAGACTTCTCATTTGAATCACAGCTTTCATAGGAAGTAGACCCTTGATCCGATGAATTGTCACTGTCAGAGCAAGAGAAAAAGTCATTAGATGAGGTATCAGGGTCTGGCAAATCGTTTGACTTTTTGCCATATAGGTGATGTGATCCATCAAAGTCAACAGTGATGGATAGGTCTGTGGGCATGAACTCACCTCTAATGGGACCAGGGACATCATGCATATTACCTTCTTTAACATAATCAGCTAACCCTGCTGATGTAGGTTTACGCCCATCATACTTAGCTTCTGGACCTACATATTTTTGAAAACCTAAACCTATAGGGCATGTCTGAGATTGACTAGTATAGATGATTCTATTTAAGCTTTTACCAGACATTTGCCATTCATTATTCCTAGCAATTTCCTCAGCTAGTTTTGCCTTAAGCTCTAGGTTCTCAGACACAGCTTCATCCTTTGCATTCTCAGACAGTTTTAAGTAATTATTTGCAACTTCTAGATCAAACTGTAACACTTTTATCTTTTCTTCATAAGCTATTTGATTCTTTTGAAACCACACTTTTTGTCTTTCTACAGTTTTTAATGCGAGTTTGTGAGCTTCATTATCAATATAGCATGCATCAAACTTAGGTTTCATAGCATCAAATTCTTCTTTAAGTTCATTGTATCTAAGACTACAGCCAAATATACAATTGTGTACCTGAGATAGTCCCATCAAGGCAAACTGATCATGCCGTTCATCCGAAGTGCACCTTGCAAGCAGTCCAAGCTTGTCAGTATCATGAGCTTCCTCATTAACAGGTTCATGTGCAGTCCAGTTGACCTGTTCATCCATGGTGAGGAGAGCTGCTGAAGCTCCAGCTTCCTGCTGTTTCTGCTGATAAGAAAGATATTTGGCTCCATCTCCATTCTTTCTGTCCTTGCATTCTCTTGAGAAATGCCCCATCTGATGACAAGTGTAGCACTTGACTTTTCCCCTATCAAAGCGAGCTGGTTCCTTTCCCTTGAAAACAAACTTCCTTCCAGCCTTCTCTTCAAACCTTTTGATGTCCACTGACAGCAATGCCACCTGCATTTTCAGCTTCATTTCCTCCATTTCAAGAGGGTCCAACTGATCAAAGTCTTCATATGCAAGATACTGCTGAGTATCATAGTCAGCAACAAACGAATGAAGAACATCCTCCATCACACTACTAGTCTTAGGTTGTGAAGATTGTGGAGTGGGACGAGTGTTATGTGGTGGAGTGGGAGAGCAGGATGCTGGAAAGTAGTTGGAACTAGGAGATGATGGAAAATAGTTGGAGCTAGGATCTTGTACCATCATGTTGGAATGAGATGTCCCAACAAAAGCTGCATGATTAGAAGAAGATGTACGGTAGGGAGTCCTGACATCTGGTTCAAGAGTTCTGAGTCTGTTGTACAGCTCATCAAAAGGGAGCATGTCCAACCCTCCTTTAGCCTTGAGTGCTATACTAACATGCAACCATGATGGTGGCAAGGACCGCAAGAACTTTGAGTTGCAATCTTCATTATCCGGTTTAGCATTCAGCTGATTCAGCTGACTCAAGATCCTATGGAACCTGTCGTATCCCTTGTGGATACCTTCTTCTTCTGATATGTTGAAGTCCTGAAACTGTTGTCTTAGCATGGACTTCCTCATTCTCTTTGATTCTTCATTTCCACCGAACCTTGCTTTGAGAGCCATCCATATGTCTTTAGCATCATCCATATGGTGAAAATCACATAAATAATCTTCAGGTATGGCTTGAAGCAGAATAGTTTTTACTTTATGCTCTCTCTGCATGGCCATCACTTCTTCAGCAGTTTTTGGTGGAGCCATGATAAACTTCCCATCTCTGTCAGGAATCATCTTCTTTAGACTATTTCCTTTCTTCACTACTTCCCACAGATTCCAATCAATATTGGAAATCCAGTTTTCCATCTTCATAGTCCAAAGTTCATATTCTTCCCTCTTTAAATAAGGGAATTTGCCATTGCTGTTTGTGAGACTGAGCTGTTGCATGGAAGTGGTGTTGGTGTTGTTTGTGTTGGTGACTTCATTTTCATTATCGGATCCAGGCATGGTGAATGAACGTTTGATTGTATGGGGGTGAGAATGGTTCTTAGTATCGTAGAGACTTTCCCGAGGCTCTGATACCACTTGTAAGATACACAGACCTTGATAGATCTTAAGCACTCGGAGATCGTTAGTGTTGCCTATGTAATCACAAGCAAACTAATAGAAGATCTCTACAACTTGGTATTGTAGCGGAAAATAAATACAAGTTATAATAACTAAGAACACTTTTGATCCTTTATGGATCTTTGATTATAGAAACTCTATGTTTTGGATAGTTGACAAGACTTGAGAAACTTGAGAAAAGCTTATCTATTACAAGCTAACATGGTTTCTTATATAGGCAAGAAACCCTAAAAGAGGCGTTGACAATTTACGCTTCTACTACTAAACTAGACCAAGCATGCTTCTAGACAAGCATGCAACTAATCATATTGTTTTGTTAATCATATTGTTTATTCTGATAAGCTCTACATAATACGGCGCCAACCTATACATACGGCGCTGACTTTTACTCTAAATTGAGCTTATCTTTCCTACGTGGTTCCCACTTTCAGCAGCAACACAATGTCTGCTTTAACACTTCTGCTGAAGTATAGCTTCGGCAGAATCCTTTCTTCTTCGGCAGAAACATTTCTTCTTCGGCAGAATCACTTCGGCAGAATCAGTAGATTACCTTAATTCCCACACTTCGGCAGAATCAGTAGATTACCTTAATTCCCAACAGTGTGATTCTCTTTCCCCTCTTGAGTGTTCAAAAGATCATTTTGAAACTTTCTCCGATTTTAGCGACGATTGTACTTCTTATGGAAACATCGAGTATGTTGAGGCATCACTCCCACAGTCTGATGCTGATCATCTTCTTGAGGAGTTCACCGATGAACTCACTCACATCAATCCACTTTCATCGGAAAGTAATGATAGTCTTTTTGATTTCAAAGCCGATCTGGGAGAGACTGAAAGTCTCCTTGATAATGATCGTTCACTCACTTCTCACCCCAACAGTCCAATAGAGAATGTTGATCACTTTGTTCCTGAAGCATTCAAAACAACTCTCACTAATCCTCTATTTGAATTCGACTCTGAATTCACTTTAATTTCTGAGAATCCACTCTTTGATACTCAGATTGAGGATAGTGATGAGTCTACAGTGGAACAAGAATTCACAGATTTACATCTTGTGATTGATTCTCTTCACGAGGAGTTCGCCGGTGAACTCACTCATATCATATCTCCGCCGGAGTATGATAACTTCCACTTTGATCATGACACACCCGGGATTTGTCTTGATCACGTGAGCTTAAATGATGAGATTCATAATACTGAAATTATGGATTCTCCTATGGATGAAGATGAGTTAGTCATGATTTTCATCATGACTTTCTTTCTTTTCTTCACCTATCCCGTGACTTCTTTTCTTCTTCACTCATTCGGGAGTGAAGACACTATCTTTGACCCCGGCATTTTCATTTACCATTTGTGAGCTGGGTCTGTCTATGTATATCTCGTCGGTGTGGAACTTTCACGTGCTTCAAATGTTTGTCCAAACATCTTGAATGAAAGTCCGATGGAGATTGTCTCTTCCACTTACTTCCCCATGAACAAATTAATTCGGGGTCGAGTCAAGCTAGCGACTCGGTAATCAAAAACAGTAGTTAAACATGGGTTTTCACCCGTGTGTCCCACCCTAGTGTGGGGGAGTTGCCCCCCGCTGTTGTATATAAGTTTTCAAAAAAAAAAAAAAAAAAAAAAAATTCAAATAATGGCCGTAGTATTTCCCTTTTACGTTCTAAGTTTCGGCATAACCGCCGGTACTTTGAATATTGAGGGCAATATTCATTTCTAGTGTGGGGGGAATTCTCACGAATTTTATCATGTAATTATACCGCCTAATTCCCCCATTTTTGGCCAATTTTTTTTTTTTTTTTTGGAGTAAGTGTTTTGCACTTACTCAGCTTATGGTTATCAGTCCGCCATGTCTAATAAACAAAAGGATTGGCTAATCCAGGAGCAAACGGCTCTTGGTAAAGATATATCAAATCCGTTTACGGCTTGCAATTTGCCCAAAATTGTATGGTATTCAGCTCACCATATCCTTAAAAGTGAAGAGTTGGCTAGCCCGCAAGTTTATGGCTTGTGGTAAAGGCAGTGGAAAAACCATAATTGGTAATCAGTTCACCAAAGATAGTATATATTATCTAAGAGTTGGCTAGTCCAGAAGCAAACGGCTTCTGGTAAAGACAAATCAAATCCGTTGGAAGCTGGTGATTTGCTCAAAATCACATGGTTATCAGTGTACCATAGTTCTTACTTGAACTGAAACATTTGGCTACTCCAGAAGTGATGGCTTTTGGTAAAGAGATGAAATCCATTAATTTTTCATAAAAGATTGCTAGGGACTAGCAATAGTTTAGTGTGGGGGATTGATGAGTGTGTAAATACTCATCATTTTTGTTCCTTCTACACTGCAAAAACAGTCAAAAACACTTTGAAAAGTCTCAAAAAGACAGAAAAAATATTTAGACTGTGTTTTATTCAATAATTGTAAAAATCTAGTCCCTGGTTATTCAAAACATGTAATTTTTCATAAAAGGCCCTCAGGAATTTTTAAGTTGTCAAATTTAGCCTTATAAAGTCTAGTTTTGCAAAATGACAACTTGAGTCCTTGGAATTTTAAAGATTGACAGAAATTACCCCGGGACATTTTTAATTTGAAAATTATTATTTTTGGTCCTTGGGAAAATTAAACTTGTCAAAAAATGGTCCTTATAATAAACTTTGGAAAATTACAGATTTGGTCCCTTGGTTTTTATGGAATTGGCAAATATGGTCCTTGGAATTTTCTAAGATGACGAGATTGGTCCTTGGAAGACATTTTCAGAAGTTACATGAATGGTCCCTAAATTTTCAGTTTTGGCTAAATTGGTCCCTAAACTACACATTTCATCCAAATCCAATCCTTGGTCCAAGTTAACCACAAACCCACCTAAACACTTAAAACCCAATACCCATCCTTGCCCGGTCCAATAGCCACAACCCGGTCAAACCCCCAAACCCAGTCAAAGGGTTAACCCCTTTTTCTCACCTTCCCTGACAACTCCCACAAACCAAGAAAAAAACCCATCACTCTCCCATACCCCCAACACAGCTTTTTGCCCATCACTGTCGGGCTTGGGAAGCTGCAACAACAGAAAACACAGAAGATTGAAGACCCTTTCTTAGCTTAGTATTAATAGCTCATGGTAGCCATTGTAGAAGGGAGTTAGTCAGTAGTTAGTTTTAGTTTTTTTTTAGTTTTCTAGTTTCAGTCTAGAATTTCAATATTCTCGTTCCATTTACTTTTGTTGTCAATTTATTTTAATTGTAACTCTTGAATTCAGTCTTAGTATCATCTCGTTTGTTATTTCATGTTTTAAATTTTAGCATCACCAATCTTTTGATCCCAGGTTGAATATTGGTGCTTATGTTAACAGTTTGTCCAAGACTTGAATAGACTCACTTTAGCCGTATTTAGGATTCACCAGTTGATCTTTAAAGTCTCAAGAGATTCCACTATATAAAAAAAACAGTTTCATAAAGACAGTTTTGCTCCTAAAGTGGTGTTTGGATTAATATATTTCGTGGGTCAAAAGTCCTATTCTTACCCAATTTGATTTTAAAATCAGTAGGTGAAGTCTCTTGCAAGTTAATTGGTGGAAATGTAAGTCATAAATTCAGTTTTCAAAAAGGCTTTGTAGTTTTTTGTTTCTTTCTTTATCTGTTTACCTATCAAACTGCCCTCCTTTGCAGCCTCCTAATAAGCTCAGTTTGAGCCCTCTTAGTCTGAAACTTGGAATACTTATGTATTGGATGCTTGTCCCTACAGTTTCATGATTTTATCTTTTAGCTTTTAGTATAGCAGCTTGTGCATCAGTTTGAAGTAGCCTCTTGGGGCTGTCTTGAGTTACTGTTACAGCAACAGGTACATAGCATCTTTGTTTTTTTTTTTTTTTTTTTTACTTTTCTTTTTTGCTTTTTAAGTGTTTGGTTACTGTTTATTAGGACCCTTTAGTTGCTTATTAGATTTAGAGATCATTTAGACCATTTGACAGCTTTTTAGTTTTTTTTTCCTTAGGATAGCCTTTAAACCAAACAGCCCTTAGGATTCTTTTTTTTAAGCTACTGTTCCTGTTTTTAGGCTTCTAACAGCTTAATCCCAAGTTTTGTGATCTTAGTTTTTGTTTAAAAGTGTTAATTTGATTTGTTTTCAGTTGCAAAAAGAAAAAAAAAAATGTGACAGACGTGGGAATTGAACCCACGACTTCCAGCCCCACACGCACAACCAACAACTGTAAAGACCATCTGGTCTATTGAACTCTTTTGTTATTAGTACGCATCACCAATCTCTTAAAGGGTTTTGAAGTTAAGATTTGAAAACCAAAATAAAAGAAGAAAAATGGTGGGGAGCAGGATTCGAACTAGGGACCTGCTGCCCAGCAGCCACGCTCCAACACACCACTTCACTGCCAACATGCCCTTGGGTCTTTTTGTGTTTAAGTTTGCACCTTAATTATATTTAACCAGTTTTTTAGTTTTTAGCTTATTAACCTTTTTGCTTATTTAATAGCTTATTTCAACAAGCACTAGTGTAGTTTTTTTATTTTTCTTAGATTCCTTGTTATTCAAAGTATTTTCTGTAGTTTTTGTAGATTTTTCTTAAAATGTTTAGTATTTTTAATTAATTAATTTGTTTAAAATAGTTTTTAATTCGTAGAAAATAAAATAAAAGTCGAAATAAATACCCGGCTTTTTCCTAAAATTATTTTTAGTCATTTAGAATGTAGGAAAATTGGTTTTGCACCTGTAAGCCTTAAATTGCATATTTTTCACTTTCAGGGCTCGGTGAGTTCCCGGTTTTTCGCGTTTTAATCGATTTTAAATATAGAATTAAAATGACTTCAAAGTCTTGATTAGATTTAATTTCCTTAGTGTAATCAATCATACCCCTTTCATGTTCAATATCACCCGATCACAAATTCGTTGTATTACAGTTTTCACACTTCGTTGGGACTTAATGACCCGGGGAAACACTAAACTCCTCTAGACTTAATTGCTTTGGTCTCAAGATGTCTGGCTTTTATTACGGTTGACCATTCACAAGTGGTTGATTTATGTGATAAAACCTGACCGTTTGGGAGCCAATCACCTGTCAAATGCATTTGTAAAAATACTTAGTGCTTTGGTAAGTTGAGAGGTTGTTCACTTTGAGTTAAGTGGATAGGAGAATTATCTGCAAGGTAGGATCATGTTTTCAGAAGAATTTGTACTTAACTGCACATAAGTTTGCAAACTTCAGAATAAAAAATAACAAAACAAAAAGAAATAGGTAAGAACAACAAATAAGGATATACATAGGTGCTTAATGTTGTTCATTAGAGTTTTTTAGTTGAGCAAGTTGAAGATCTTGAGACTTACTTGTTGCTTCTTCTTTTCACGTAAAAGGTCAATTACGTATTTACACGTGAAGAACATCAAAATCAGAGCCAATGAAGATAATATAATGGATTTGATCACAATCATTGATCCGAGAGTTGTACATCATGTAATGTAGCCATTATCAGTAAGAGCTTTCTTCTTTAAGAATGCGAAAATTGAATATCATTAATCACATAAAGTAGAAACACAAAGAACTCGGACGTGAAACTACACATCTCTAGATATCAAAGTAGAGCTGGTAAGAGCAATTTGGTAACCACCATGTCTGTAGTGGATGGTGTACTTAAGAATGGTGATGAGGTCGTGGGAACATCATACGATGAAGGCGGATTGCTTCGGTTGAGTGTAGTGGATGAATGCCAAGATGGGACTGACGGGTCCGAACAGTGATATTTCAGCTCGGAAACGGCAGGTGCATGTCTTGCTTGGGCTATTCCCAACAGCTACATGAGTACCATCTGGTTTATAAGTGATATTAATGTTCTCCCCACTAAGTTAGGGCCAACATTTGTAGCTGAACTACCGGCAGAATTTGAGTTTTTAGGCGATGATAAGATGGTTGGGGTCAAGACAACTTGTATGGATTAAAATTTACCTTCTGAGCCTATGCTAGAAAAGAAGGAAACTCTATTTGGAGCATTATTTGACATTGAACTGGTTTCAGCTGATAATGATCGCGTGTTTATAAAGGAAGGTTTATCTACTTAAAAGATTGCCAATCTTGACAAACCGAACAATGCTTTAGACAATGCCCTTGTTGTTCCAGAAGATCTTTGATAATCCTGTAATTGCCAAAAACCCACCAAGAAAAACATTTATTTACTGAATTCAAGGTAAAAAAACTTACATCATAACATGATAATTTCAAAACAGCTACTGAAAATAACATTTAGGATTTTAGGTGCTTGGGATTGCCTATTTGAGAGGGTGTTTGGGATTACGTTTTAGGTAGATTATTTAATTATGTGTTTGCAATAAGCCAATAAGTGATGATCTGCATTTTGATTCATCAAAGAGAAAAGGCCGGTTTTCAGAAAGCAGGTTTTTTCCCAATTATGAAAACGACATTGTGAAAATGAAATATCAGCTCTGCTAAACACATTATATTCTTTTGAAACGCAAGCACAAACTCCACAATACTGTAAACAAACAACATACTCGTCCCAGTTGGGACTTGAACCCATAACCACCTGGTTGGGTTGTACTTACAATCTTACAGGTAGCGCTATTGGTATGTGCTAAAACACATACCATTTCTTTATCAAAATAGACCCAAAATAACCAAGAAAGAGCCGTTTATGCTTAATATTTGCGTGTTTCTTGAGTTTATTCATGTGCAGATACGGATATGACAAAACAGACAAAAGAAAGCCAAAACCGAAGAAAACCGAGCACGAGAGAAAGAAGAGTGCAAACGCCGATGCCGGGATGCTATTTCTGGGACTTGGATGATTAAAAGATCAAATTACGGAGTTGTGGATCATGTTCGGGGATTCTTCTCATTTTCACCATCACTTTTAAAAAATTACACTAAAGCCCCTCAACTTTACCATTATTTCACTTCTAACCCTTCATTTTCCTAATATTACCCAATCAACTCCTCATAAATTTCATTTACCTAATTCACCCTCACACTTTCAAAAATTACACCATTGGTCCCTATATTTATGCATCTTTCATGAATGGTCCTTGAAATATAAAAGCTTAATGTATCAAGTCCAAAATACCAAGCCTAATCCATATCCCATTCCACAAGGCCCAGCCCAGTACCAATATCCTACCCGTTTGATACCATTTACCCAAGTACTACTCGTCCAATAACTAACACCCGATCAACCTTTAATAACCCACCAGTCAACAAAAACTACAAAGTCAAATAATAAATAGAAAAAACCCACCCAGTATACCAAACGCGCCAAAAGAAAGAATTACACCCATGGTTACTGTTAACCATTCTTCCCCATTTACCCTGACTCCCACACAATTAACCCCACTTAAATGGTACTTCCAGAAGGTTCTGCCCATGTGTCAGAGGATGTACACGCATGGATTGCCAGGGTGGACAAAAGGAGGGATTCTATTGGTCTAACCACATCACCATTCTGATCCAAGGGTTAAAAGATGAGATGATGACACAATAGAAGATCAACGGATGAGATTAGAAGACCCAGAAGCATCCCATGCATCAACAGCAGCTATAAAAGACCCTATCTATCACATTTAGAAGCTGTCCAGTTTTTTATGTTTTAGAAGAACTTTGACCATTTAATTTTATGTCATTTAAATGTTTTCAATTAGTTAAATAGTTTTTAATCTCAGTTTTACCTTGTAATTTCAATTTTATTAATGCAAGTTTATTTCTAATTTCAACTTCTTGTACCAATTTCATCTTAAGCTGTCATTCTTGTTAATTTTAGTTTCAGTGGTTTCTTTTACTGCTAATTAAGCTCACATAAGCTTTTCACAGCTTATGTGAGCTGAGTGTTGCTTCATTTTGATCTAAATTCTGATTTTGCAAAAAAAAAAAAATCAACAAAAGTCAATTTCAAGGTTAAAATCAGCTTTTGTATAATTTCTGGTTTTAATTTGTTTTATGGTTAAGTTTGATGTTTATGAGTTCATTCCAATTCAGTTTCAGCAAAGTTTCATTAAGGTTATAAGTTTTGAGAGCATTTGGGTAGTTATAAGGGTGTGTTTGGTTTAAGCATTTAAACTTAGTTCAAAACTGCATCAGTGGTAAATTTTGATTCATACATTTTCCTTTGGGTTAGTATAGCTTGGTTCTAGCATTAAACACTTTTGTTTCATAACAAATAGTCAAAATCTAGTTTTCATCTTATTATCTGTTTTTAAAATGTCAATTCAGTGTGCACTTTCATCTCTTTAGCTGCATATGTAGATTTCCTAGCATAATTAGGTCTAATCTTAGCTTATTACATCATTTTCATCAATTTAGAAGTAATCACATTTCATTTTAGTCAAAGCTTTTTAAAAACAGAAAAAGTCAAAATATCATTTTGTATCCAATTAGGTTTTATTTTTGATTTTTAATTTCCTTAGTTTTCATCCAATCATTCTGCAATTTTGTGTTTTACATATTTGCTAACCTGTGAGTTCAGATATAATTTTTTCATGATTTTTAGATTTTTCTTTAGCAGCTTTTGAGGAGCTATAAGTCGACTGTTTAGTCAACTAGTTGCCCTGTACCAGTGAGTATCCTGTTCCTCATCAGATAGTTTATAGGCTTGAATCTGTTTATCCTTTTTATGATATAATCTGATTTGTGATATTCCCTTATAACTTATTGATTAGTTGTGATTTAAGATGCTTTTTAGAGTCCCTTAGGAGCCTTTAGATTAGCTTATCTAGGTCTGCTATATTCCCTTTTCTGCCCTTAGCTGCTGCATCAGGTCCCTTTTGTCCTAATCCCTTGTTGTTTTTGATTTTTAATTCCTTCATTTTAAGTCCTATTTATCTTAAAATTTGGATTCTAGCACTTTGGTTGGTGGTTGTTTACTAGGTAATTTTAGTTTATTTTTGTGATTTTTATAAGCTAGCTTAATTTAGGCTTAAAGTAGGCTGTTCAGGGCCGTTTGGAATTTAGAACTAGAACCTGTTTTAGTGCTCAATTGACTTAAGGTTGTGCTTATTTGAATCATATCAGTTGCATTAGGTTCCAGTTGGTTAAATTTAGCTTATATTAGCCTGTGGTAGCATATGGTAGCTTGTAGTAGCTTATAGCTTATTTCATGTAGCTTTTCATAATCAGTTTCTAGCCCAAATCTTATTTCCTGCGTTCTAAAGTAGTTTCTTCTATTTTTCCTAGCTTCTCAGTAATATTTTAGATTTTTCTGGAATTTTTCATATTTTTCCATGCTCTTTTGCTATTTTTCTGCATTTAAATTCATTTTTAAGCATTTATAATTAGCATTTAATCCAAATAATTCAGAAAAAGGTCAGAAAAAATACAAAAATAATTTTCTTATGTTTATAATATTCAAAAAGTCATAAAAAGTATTTTTCCAGATTTTTCTTAGATTAAATAGTATTTTCTAGCAATTTAATTAGATTTAAATAGTTTTAAATTCATAAAAAGTAGAGAAAAAGTCATTAAAATGTAATTCCAGTTTTGAAAATTCTTTTTAGTTAGTTAAGATTTTTGAAAAATAGCTTTTTAATTCTATTTTAAATGTTTTAAATTAGTTTTTAATTCAAAATAAATCAAGAAAATCCAAAAGAAAAATAGTTTTAAATTTCAAATAATTTTTAAATTACATTCATAGCTGTAGAAAATTAGTAGTTCATTTTTATGGGTTAAAATAGTGTAGTTTGCATTTAATTCACGTTTTAATAATTACGTTTTTCACGTTTTAGTTTAAATTTGCGTATTTAGTTATAGTTTCCTTGTTTACATTATAGATTGAGTAGTTTTATTTGCTTTCCTTTATTATTGCTTGCCTTGTAGTTTAGAAATCATCAAAAATCATTTTTACCCATTCGAATCCCGAATCACGCGACGTGAGTTGAAAAACTCCATTCATCCCTCGTTGGGAAAACGACCCGGGAAATACATACCTTTGTATTTCTTCGGAAGATATCTTTGTAATGAAATCGACAAATCAAAAAATGGCGCCGCTGCCGGGGAGGGCAAGTAGTGATTTTCCAATTCCGTCTCGATTCGCGTGTTTTTGAAGATCCTTCCCCGAGAAGTTATCGTCTTGTTTTTGTAAATATTTTGTTTTTATAAAAACCTAAAAATATTTTCCTTTTCAAAATTTGTTTTCCTTTTATGTTTGCTATCTTTAAAAACCCAAAATGTCACACCCCCAAATTACCTGTTTTGCAGCGGAATGGAATTCCTGGGGGATGACTGTCATAGCATCACAATCACAGTTATATTGAACGACCTAAAGTGTCGTTTGAAAAGAACATCGTTTGAAATATTAAAAACATTCAGAGTTACAAAGATAGGTCCCAAATGAAAGTTACTATGTGCGGAAAATAAGTTTGGTACAAGTCAAACGATGTTTTTAAAGTGTATAAATCCCATGTGAGACGCGTCGTCACCGCGACTCTATGATATGTCCACATGCATGCCATGAAGTATATGCCTTAGAAACCTGAAAATACATTGCTAAAAGTGTCAACACAAAGGTTGAGTGAGTTCATAGAGTTCATGTAAAATGTTTAATACGACTACCACAAGTATAAATTATGTATGACAATGATGTCACAAAAATGGTACTATTGCTATAAGTCCATGACACCGAAACTAGACTGATCATGATGTTCGCCCCAACAGAGTGTTTGCCAAACAACTCAAATAATGTTATTAAATGAAATGCATCCGTTTGACCAGTTGGAATCCACCAACCCGGATGGAGGAGTCACCCTCGATAGATCTATCCACTCACCCTCGCTTCTTTCAGAATTAACGGTTCATGTTATATAATGGGGACATTCAATTGGCATGAGGTAACTTAAGCAATGTAATGAATTTGATATACTTGGCATCGTAATAAAAATGATGTGCAATGTATTCTCCCCCGTAGGTTTGAAATAAGTAAAAACTTGAATAAATCGGGGCTATGAAAACTCACCTGTTGCAATGATAATGATGATGTAATGGCAATACTGAAATGAGGCGCAACCTCTGACCGTGACCTATTATGAATGATATGTTATAATGTAAATCATGAAACAATGTCGTGCATGCAAATCCACATGTAATCTATACCACTTGTACGTTTTCGAAAATAGAATTTATCGTCGAAATATATGTTTATGACATCTCGTCATGTTATAAAATACTTTACAAGTATATACATTGAATCAACATCCTACGATAGTCGTGTAATGATTTATTATGAAACTATAACTTTTCGTCGTAAAATAATGTCATTTGACAATTTCATGAAAGTGACTAAACGGCCTTGAAAAACTAGTCGTAAAATGGTGCACATCGAGTGTTAGGAAACAAACTCAACGGTTTTAGAAAGCTTGTATCATTATCTCAAAGTTTTAGCATTTAAGTTTTTTTTTTTTTTTTTTTTTTTTTTTTTTTTTTTTTTTTTATCGTAGAGGTCTCGATCATGGAGAAAAACATAGGTGAAGTAGGGTACTTGTATCCAAAATATTGTTTAAGGGTGGTTTTCGGCAAAGTTTAAGTGACCGTATTTTACTCGTTACAACTCCGTTTGACGAATGGTTGGACTTTTTGGAAAATAGGCTAGGTGGACTTACTTTTACTAGAAGACATCATTTTCTCAAAGTATTCTTATCGATATGAAAAATGGCTCCAAACATGGTCACTTGCGATAACCACTTTGGTCTAGTAGAAAATATATAGGTGTTAATACTTATGAAAATAAGTACGATAGTCATAATTTATCCCAATTACAATTACACATTCAAAAATATTAATTCGGTTCGTTAAGCCACAACAAGCTATCCATAGGATTAGCCTCGTGTGCTAAAACAACACCGATCCAAACGCTCCTTTATGGACTCTGAAATGAGTAATTTAAGTAAGCAATCCAAACACTCCATTATATTTTAATAAACCCTTGTGCTTATAAAATATCGTTTTTATAAGGTTTCTAACGTTCCCTAATAATTTATAGATGATACAATAGCATTTGGTAAAGTTTTCAAAGCTCAAACGGAGTCGAAAACGCTTAAAAACACCAATTTTATTTCCCATCAGCAATGGGTACTTTGACTTTTTCAGAAAAATCGTCCGTCTTTGACCATGCTTAAATCTCTCATTTTACACTTTTAAGCTTAAATATCTCGCAATTAATAGTAAAACATCATTTCGGACAACTTTCGTGTTGAACACTTAAGCCAATTCGGACCCGAAAGGGGTCAAAACCTCGATTTGAAATCATATCAGCAAGTATATTTTTACAAGTTGCTGTTAAAAATATAAATTTCGTTAAACTTTAATTGGCCACCATTTCTTCGTTTTAAGTCCGTTTTCTACGTTTTATATATCCTCGGAATCCTGATAATATATACTAATATATTTTTGATAAATCGACACATTTTATAGCACTTAAGACTCATTTTTGACTCGTAAAAAGTCGAGAATACATGCTGAATTTTCTGAAACAATTAGTTTTCGTCGTCAAACTTAAAAATGGCATAACTTCTTCGTTATAACTCCGTTTTAACCCATTCAAGCGGCCACGTTTTCGTTTTAAAGTGTATTTTCCAAATATCTAGCCCAAAATTTTTTACCAACTGTCGGATTTTCCAGATTTCACAAAAACCAACAGACCCTTAATTATAGTTGTCGAAATGAGTTTTTCTCGCGCACAACCTATTCTAACCAATCCAAAACAACTCCGAAGCTACTCTAATCCTACCATACACCTTCTTAGAGTGTCATGGGTTCCTAGACATTACCAAAAATGATATGTTATAAAGGATTATTATTTGGATAATTAAAACCCATTATATGTACTAAAAACCCATAAAAGTGGTATGGATCATGGAATTCATGCATGTTTTTCTAAAAAAAACATAAAAACACATCAAGTAAGAGTATGAAAGATTATGAAAATTTATTAGATCACTTACTTGACAGATTGATGAGTTTTGAGCAAAGTATGCTTAATAATCTTGAGGTTTTTATTTCAAAACCTTAACAAGATTACTTCTAAGACTTGATTAATACATGGATCATGAAAAATTATGGGTTTCTCTTGTTTCTTCACCATGGCCGAATTTTAATGGAGGAAATGAGAGAGTTTCATGTGTCTTTCACCTTTTAATGTGTGATATGTATGTGTTTTATGCAAATATCTAGTAAGTAATGAAAGGTGTAAAGTAAGTTGTAAAAATCAATTTGGTAACCTCAATGACAAAGGGTGTGGCCGGTTGGGGTTAATTAGGGGGGGGGGGGTTGAGGTGTAATTTTGTTGTTAAATGATTTTAAGTGTAAGTATAAAGTGTAGAGTATAAATATAATTGGGTAATTAGTGTAGCGTTAACTAAAAAAAAGATTTTAACGGAACATAACAAAATGTATTGAAGTCATAAAAATTATAAAAATACATTTCTCACAAGAATTGAGTGAATAAATATTTATCGTGTTGAATTTACGAAAACTGTCGGAAATATTTATACATAACAATTTATATACAAAATAAATTGAAAACATCGGGTAAACTAATAATATAATTTTTATAGTCTTAAAATGAGTATAAAAATATATTGGGATTATTTTTGGAAGTGTCGGATCAAATGTTTCAAAATAATGCTTACGCGATAGCGTTTATTTAATAGGAAACTAAACATTTAATGAAAAATGCAAATCCATGCATGAACTAATATGATGATAATGATGCTAATGATATGTAGACTAAACCTAGTCTATATGAAATGTCCTCAGTGATTTTCCATGAATACGCAGCTTAACCCTCCAGGTTACGCGTATTTGATATTCGTAAACCTAGTTTACGAAAAATGATGAAATAGTGAATTTTTCAAAGTTTGCAAAATGACCTGAAATTACGAGTTGTCACAGAAAAATAATCTTCGTTTTCCTCTAAAATGTTTAATTCTTCTCTCTTTACCCTCTAAATTGTTTAATTCTCCACAATGCTCGATTTTTCACCGTTCGATCCCCATGATCCTTGGACCATGGAGGATATCTATCGTCCATCACTTATCGGTCGAGGAGGACCAATCGTTCCGATATCCGCTGTAACACCCCCAACTTCGTGATACGCAGCGGAATTCAAACTGGGTGTTACTTCATGGCACAACAGTCATAACAATAGAAAACGAACTCTAATGGAGTCGTTTTAAAAGATTTATCATTCGATATATACAAATACCAGAGTTTACAAAAAATGAGGTCCCAGTAGTTTCACGGTTTACAAAATACATTAAATGGGTTTTCGAATGATAATAAAATTTATAGACTTCTTGAGTATCCGTGCGTCTCCGTGCCAGCCTCGTACAATATGGACCTGAAATACATGCTTAAAACTGTCAACACAAAGGTTGAGTGAAATTCATAGAGTTTAGGAAATCAGTTGAACACATAATGTTTGTGTGGGTTACGTTGTTATACACCCATAATGTTGAAAACAAAGCAGTTATTATTTCACTAAGCATCATGCAATCAAGGCGTTAACTTGCTCCAAAATTAATTGGTGAAACTGTTGGTACGTGCCCTAATGGGTAAAATTGCCGTTTTACCTAATGTACTAAAATTGTTGGAATCACTCCTAAACCATAATCAAGTGTTAGTAATTAATATGTAATAGTTAGCTTTATTATGGCCTTTATGTTTGTTATTAGCCTTAAGCTTATGTAGAAGGCCCATGAGCTTAGGCCCAAGCCCATTAAAGAAAGGATGGAAACTAGGAGTGTTGCCCTAGCTTTCCTCCTATAAATACTCTATGTAAACCTTCATTTGAAGGTTGGTTGTTCTCTTTTCTATTTCACTCTTTCCTTTAACCTTTCTCTCTATATTTCGTGTGTTTGGATAAGGGTTCAACCGATCTCTCTTCTCTATCTCTTCTCTTGATGCTTGTGTTGTAAAACTAGTGACCTAACAGTGGTATCAATCGCCTACTAGTTGGGTGAATCGTGTTTGTTTTTGAAGTGGGTTTTGGTCCTACGCTTAAAACACACGTTTGATACTTTGGTTCGCTTAAAAACTTGTTTTTTACACTTTTTAATCCAAGATTCTTGTACTTTCAACGTTTTAAGGTGTTAAAATACTTGTTTTTGGCAAAAAGTTTCAAACTTTACGCGTGGATCTAAGTTTTTAAGCTTGTTTTTGTTCGTGGGTATCGTTCTACGCATAACTGTTTTTGAGTGCTTTGGATCATCAAGTTTCACACTTTTGTGTCTTTTGGTGTTATTGAAGCTATTTCATCACACAAAAACTGGTTTAGAAACATTTTTGGGCAAAATCAAAATTACGAGTAATCCTACGCGTAGCAAAACCCTAATCCTACGCGTAAGATTATCCTTGGTTTGATCTTCATTTTCGTGGTTTACTCCGTGTTTTCTTACTTGGATAAGTCTGAAAATACGTCGAATTTGGATATCTTTTGCACTGTGAAGTGTAAAAGATCACTTGGGATAAAACCCTAAAATTACGCATAAGCATAAGCTTACGCGTAGAAATCCTACGCATAAGAATTTTCTTACGCATAAGCCTAGTCTTACGCATAAGATAATCCTACACCTAACTTTTGTCTACGCATAACTTTAGCGTCTTTTCCCTACTTACGCGTAAGCTAATATCTACGCGTAACTTCTTATTGTTACGCGTAACTTTGGTGTTTTTACGCATAAGTGCTACTTGGCTATTGTGATTTCTACGCCTAAGGATACTTCTTCATCAAAGGTTCATTCGACTACAAAGATCCATTTTTACCAACACAAGTTTTCAACATGTCTCAACCACCATACTCTAACTATTTCCCTTACACTTATCCTCAACGACAACAACAACTAAGTCCACAACATCAACAATGGAATCAACAACAAGCAATTTATTAGCAACAATTTAATCAACAACATACTCCACAACTTGGTGCAATTCCCCCACCACAAATGGTTCAAACACCGCCAAGTCTTCAAGTTCAACCCTACACAAATGAATTCAATCAACATCCATCAAGGAACACTATGAAGGAACCCACTTGGTTTGCAAAGATGTGTGAAGCTTTAAGCAGCCAACAATCAATTCATGAAGCTGGATCACTTGATAGACCTCCAATGCTCACTCCAGGAAACTACGATCAATGGGTGATAAGGTTCTTTAGGTTTTGTGATCTGAAGAAGCCACATGGAAAGTTCTTAAATAAGGTTATCTTGGAAGGTCCATTTGAGATGCCTACTGTCATTGTACCCGGAGATCCTACTGCTATTCCTCCAAGAGATGACCAAACAAACATTGCTACTGCTGCAGATCTAAATCCAACTGAACTTCTACACTATGAAGCTGATGAGCTTGCAATGCAATATATCCTTTTAGGATTACCTAACCCAATTCTTCGAAGTTTTGATGCTCAAAAGACTGCAAAAGAAATGTGGGACCATATTCATCTTCTTATGGAAGGATCTGTACTCAATCAGGAGGATTTGGAATCCAAAATTTACTTGGCTTATGAACACTTTATGATTGAACCTGGAGAGACACTAGATTCTTATCATCATCGATTTTCAGACATCATCAATGATTTGGATAAACACAACATCATCATGCCAAGAATTGCAGTGAATACTAAGTTCCTGAGTAGTCTTGGTCCTGAATGGGAGAAGTATGTCATTTTTCTCCGTCAAGCGAAGAATATGCATCATTCTACATATGGATTGTTGTACGATTACTTGAAGCCTCATGAAAAGGAAGTTGATCGGGAAAGGATTCTCCGTGCTCAAATTGCTCCACCTACACATCCGAAAAATCAACAACTTGCCTTATATGCTCAACAAAGTTATCCTCCTCAACAAGCAACTCAACCAACTGCCTCAGTCACACCAAACGATCCATCACAGGAACCTCAACAAAATCAATTGGTTCCTTACAACAACAACAATGATCAAGCACTTCATAGTCAAACTAATGAGGATTCCGATCCGTTCGAAGCATTGCAACAGGGTTTTGTTATGATTGCTAATGCTTTTAGCCGTTATACAAACAAATCCAACAATCGTATTCGTTCCTCATCAAATACACGAAATCAGGCTGTTGTGAACAATGGACGAGTTGAAGTTCAGAATCGTGGTTATGGTCGTCAAATGGGAGGTGGTCAAGGGTTTAATGCTATGGGTAGGAATAACAACAGAGCTCAAATAGTGGAACAGGGAAATGCTCAGAATGGGTTGAATGGTCTTCGATGCTACAACTGCAATGAGAAGGGACACCTGGGTAATGCATGCCCAAAGCCAAGGACTAGGGGCAGTGCTTACTTCAAAGAGGCTCTTCTTTTGGCTCTTAAGGATGAAGCTGGTGGATCTCTCACAAACAAAGAACAGAGCTTTATGGCAGATGCAGACTCAGATGATGATATGGAGGACTTGCAGGCCAATGCAGCTGTTATGTTGATGGCTAATATGCATGAGTTACACATGAGTGACACAGGCCCAGTGTATGACACTGATGGCTTGTCTCAGGTATCCGAACAAACCATCATCATATCTGAACTAATATCTCCGCCAATATCTGAATCCGGCACGGCTCAGACTGTTCAAAATGAGTCATCTACATCTCATTCTGACGATTTTCAAATAAACCCTGTAGTTACATTTGACGATCAAGATGACCTTATGGTTTCCCTTGATAATCAAATTGACTCCGTGGTTGTACTTGAGGATCTAAATAATGATCATGTTGTGACTCACGTTGAACAAGCCGAACTGTTGCCCCCTCCAGATTTTGCTCGTTTAATTCAAGACCATCAAATCAAAATGGAGGAATGTTATGCATTAAATAAGGACTTAAAAAGCAAAAATGCACTGTTAACCAAGGATTTTGAATGCTTACAAATGCAACTCAACTTTTTCAAAACTCAAGAAAACCGTGAAAAAGGTTTTGAAGCCGCTTTTGCTAAATCTCATCAAAACAAAAAATATTTAGAGAGACAGATGCGTGATCTAGCCGCTTCGAAGAATGCTTTGTTGTCTGAAATAGAACAACTGAAACATGAACATAAAAAGCAAATTAACGCTCTCATCTTGGAAAATCAAAAAGCTAAGGCTGAGTTGTTAAATTGTCAAAAACAGTTCTCAGCATACAAAAAGCATTCAACGAATCGGGTAGATGACCTTCTTGCAGAAATTATTGGCTTGCAAAACAAAATTAAAGAGTTTAAAACTGTTGTTTACAAACATGGTGAATCAGTAACAGCTATTGAAAAATTTACTTTAAAACCCAATCCAAAAGGATATAGACCAAATCTAGCTGATTACAAACCAAAGCTTTCACTCAAAACATTCAAACCAAATCCTGAAGTTTCCAGTGTAGAATATAACATTAATGATACTGTTATGAGTGTTGTTGAATATCATCATCAATAGGAATTAGATGCAGAAGACGAGAGTCGATCAAAATTAAAAACGATTGTTTACAACAAACCTTTTAATTATTCAAAACCGGTCACTTTCGTCACACCAACGGATTCTTCTAACACACCAAGGGTTATCATCAAAACACCTGAGTCTTCTAATGTTAATCCCCAACCATATTATGCACAAATTTATGGTCCTTTACCTTCAATCAGTGAAGTAAACTCAAAACCTGAAAATCGCAAAATTCTTAGATATTTTGATATTTTCATGGCTGACCTCAAAACTTTAGAACATGAGATAGAACATCATTCTGAAATCAAAGTTCAACACTTTCAATCGCCTTTAGCGCGAGAACAAAGAGACATTTTTCAGAAAAATCTTTTACCAAATGTTAAAAATTTGAAAAGTTGTGCATTAGCTTGGGAAAAGGATTTTCATAAGGAACTTGGAGTGATGAAGGTCGTTTTCGAGAAAACTGAAACATCTATTTCTAATACTAAACGCAAAAAGAAAATGTTGAGAAAAGATGTTGATCGACTCTTGGAAGATGTTATCTGTGCTGATATCCATAATGTTGTGTTACTCTATTCTTTGCCACATGCATCTGATTATACCTCTGCTGATAATGTTGACTCTGTGGTAACTGTTGAGAATATTGATAATGTGCTTCAGATCGAGTCTTTAAAAGCTGAAAATAAACGATTACTTAACGAACTTTACAATGCAAAACGTCGTCTTCATTGGTGTGAAAAAGATATTCACAACCATCAACTTAGTTTTCAAAAGAAAATCGCTCAGTTGAGTGCAAAATCTTCTGATCCTAAAATTGAGCAACTGGATGATCAAAACGTGTCTTTGAAAAGTCAAATCTCTAAATATGAACAAGAACTTGTAACAGTTAAACAGGAATATGGTGTCATATTTGATTTACTCAATAAGACTCGACATGAAGCATCAAACGAACTTGATCACTATCTTGCTCACACTAGAGAAGTCATGAATTTTGCTGGTAATATTCGTTCTGAAAATCCAGATTTGATTCACACTATATCTAAGTTAAGAGAAATGTTAGGAAAGTATGAACAACTCCCGCCAACCATCATTAAGAGATTAGCACCAGTAACACTTAGTAATCGTACACCTAGAATCCCTACTGCCAAATCACAAGTTGCTAACGTGCTTCCTTCTACTGAAACAGGAATAGTTGCGTCTTTTCCAAACGTCCGCACTTCACAGCCTAGGAGCACTCAATCGAAGAATAGGAAGTTGCGACCTAAGAAAAGATCAATAAGGAATGCTAAAGTAGAAGAACACCCTAGGACTATGAATAAGACTCACGTTGCTTCCACTATAGATGTTGCGTCTGGCAAATGTAATAGAAATAGTGATGTAACGAATGCTAAACCTTTAAGCACTTTTGATATTCAGTCTGATGCACCTTGTGTTATTTGTCGTAAAAGTATGAATTCTGATTGTCATGACAAATGTGTTGCTAAAGCTATAATCTCTCGTTTACGGAATCCTAAGAATCGGAATACCTCTAGGCCCACTAATCATTCTAAGTCTGTGCTTGGTAGACCGCCTTCTTTAGATTCTAAGGCAAACATTGTTGTCACTGTAGCTCCAGTTTCACCTCCTAAGAATGTAGTACCACCTAGTGCATTCACTAAGACTAAAGCAAAGAGTAGTTATAGATGGCAGAAATGGATATACAACACACTAGAATTTAAATGGATGCCTAAAGTCATTAATGTGTGCATGTCTCATATACCTGCTTCGGAACCCTCTAACATTTCGGGTTCCACATCTACTTCTATTCCATCTGTGTCGTCTGTGTGTAATGCAGGTGATACAGATCATTCTCTGGATTGTTGATAGCGGATGTTCCCGACACATGACAGGCAACCTTAAACTGTTATCAAACTTTATTGCAAAGTTCATTGGCACTGTCAGGTTCGGGAATGATCACTTCGCAGCTATAATGGGCTACGGAGATTATGTCAATGGGAACATCGAAATCAGCAGGGTTTACTATGTGGAAGGCCTCGGTCATAATCTGTTCTCAGTAGGTCAGTTTTGTGATGGAGATTTGGAGGTTGCTTTCCGGGAGAAAACTTGTTTCATTCGTGATCTACAAGGAAATGACCTTATGTCTGGCTCGCGTAATTCTAGTCTCTACACTATCTCTATGCAAGACATGGTTGCTTCATCTCCCATCTGCTTACTTTCAAAGGCAACATCAACAAAATCCTGGCTATGGCACCGTCGTCTCTCACATCTAAACTTTCAAACCATCACCAACCTTGCTCGACACAAACTAGTTGAAGGTCTCCCACGATTCCGGTATTCAAAAGATCACCTTTGCTCAGCCTGTGAACAAGGGAAAAGCACTCGTGCTCATTTTCCTTCAAAGGTGAAACACAGCTCTCAGCATGTGCTTCATCTTCTTCACATGGATTTGTGTGGCCCGATGCGCGTGCAAACGATCAATGGCAAACGCTACATCTTAGTAATTGTTGGTGACTACTCACGATGGACTTGGGTCTACTTTCTTCGAAGCAAAGACCAAGCTCCACAAATGATCATCACCTTTCTCACGAAAATACAGGTTCAGCTCCGCAACACCGTCAGACTAATCAGAACAGACAAAGGAACTGAATTTGTTAACCAAAATCTTCGTGAATTCTATGAGAAAGTGGGAATTCTGCATCAAACATCTATTGCACGTACACCAGAACAAAACGGAGTTGTTGAAAGACGAAACCGAACGTTAGTGGAAGCTGCAAGAACAATGTTAATCAATGCTAAACTTCCAGATTACTTATGGGCAGAAGCCGTATCTACTGCATGCTATACTCAAAATCGTTCTATGATCACAAAACGCCACAACAAAACACCTTTCGAGCTTGTCCACAACCATAAACCGAATATCAAACACTTTCATGTATTTGGATCTCTTTGCTATCCGAATAATGATCGTGATGATTTTGGAAAACTCAAAGCCAAAGCCGACATTGGATTCTTTATTGGATATTGTGAGAATTCTAAAGGTTACCGGATCTGGAATCGTCGTACAAAACAGGTGATGGAAACAATTCATGCTCATTTTGATGAACTCACGGAAATGGCTTCTGAGTACAACAGCTTAGAACCCGGTGACAACCGTTTAAACTTCCCTCAAACCCCATCATCAGCTGAACAAAGCCCCCATCTCACTCGTCAACAAATGGAACGGTTATTTGCTCCTCTGTTCAGTGACGATATTGATGAACGTGCTCCAGGCGTATCCGCTGTTTCCGCTGCACAACCTGATAATATTCCTATACCTGATACACCTGCTACAACAACTACTGTTGAAGATGCACCTACACCAGTTGACTCCAACACAACAGTTGAACACACCGCTTCCAACAATGATGAACCGGCTGATAATATTCTGAATGAAGTACCCCCACCTGCGGATTTTGATCCAAATGCGTTCTTTAACCCGTTTGCTAATGAGTCTGTTGCACCTGATGTCGCGGAATCTTCAACAAACCATTTGAATCCTCAGAATCTGCACAATGTATACCAACATCAACCCTCTACACATCGATGGACAAAAGACCATCCTCTGGCTAATATTATTGGCAACCCGAATCAACCAGTCGTTACGAGACAACGTCTTCACACAGATGGTGAACATTGCATTTATGCACTCACTGTCTGCCAATCTGAGCCTAAAAACATTAAAGACGCAATGACAAAAGACAACTGGATTGAATCCATGCAAGAAGAACTCAACCAATTCAAACGTCTTGAAGTATGGGAACTGGTTGAAAGACCAACAGGGATCTACGTCATTGGTCTCAAATGGATTTGGAAAAACAAATTGGATGCTGAAGGGAACGTAATCCGAAACAAGTCACGTCTAGTTGCTAAGGGTTATCGTCAGGAAGAGGGAATAGACTTTGAAGAATCTTTTGCTCCGGTTGCTCGTCTTGAGGCTGTTCGGATATTTCTCACGTTCGCAGCTCATATGAACATGACGGTCTTTCAAATGGATGTCAAAACTGCGTTTCTCAACAGACAACTGAAAGAAACGGTTTATGTCAGCCAACCCGAAGGATTCGTTGATCCAGAGTGCCCGAACCATGTCTACAAACTGAACAAAGCTCTTTATGGTCTCAAACAAGCCCCTCGGGCATGGTACGATAAGCTATCATCTTTCCTCATTGCTAATAATTTCACCAAAGGTTCGGTTGACCCAACTCTTTTTATACAATATCACGGGGCACATATCTTAATTGTTCAAATTTACGTGGATGACATCATTTTTGGGTCTACACATAAAAAGTTTTTAACCACTTTTGCAAAACTAATGAAGAAAAATTTTGAAATGTCCATGATGGGTGAACTCACGTTCTTTCTAGGACTGCAAGTTCATCAATCACCCCGTGGTATTTTCTTGAGTCAGTCCAAATATGCCCTTGAATTGTTAAACAAATTTGGAATGACAACCTGTGACACTTATGCCACACCAATGGCTCATACCAAGAAGCTAGATGCTGATTTACATGGGAAATTAGTTGACCCTACCAAATACCGAAGTATTATTGGGTCTCTCATGTATCTAACAGCTAGCAGACCTGATATTGTCTTTGCCGTTTATCTATGCTCCAGTTATCAGTCGCGACCAACTGAAACCCACATCTCTGAGGCTAAAAGAATCCTCCGATACATCAAGGGAACCATTAACTTGGGTATCTGGTATCTGAAGGATTCTGGTTTTGAACTAATCACTTTTTCAGACGCTGACCACGCAGGATGCTTAGACTCAAGGAAAAGTACTTCAGGAGCTCTACAATTTCTTGGTGATAAACCGGTGTCTTGGCAATCAAAGAAGCAGGATTGTACATCGCTGTCATCAACCGAAGCAGAATATGTAGCCATGTCCGCATGTTGTGCTCAAGTCATATGGATGAGAACACAACTCAAAGACTATGGTTACGTATTTGACAGAATCCCGATGTACTGCGACAATCGGAGTGCCATTGCGATCTCGTGCAACTCGGTTCAGCACTAGAAATCAAAGCACATCGATCTTCGCTATCATTTCATCAAGGACCACGTGGAAGAGGGTACCGTTGAATTATACTTTGTGGGTACAGAATACCAATTGGCAGATCTTCTCACCAAAGCCTTGCCTCCCGCTAGGTTTAATGAGCTGATCCACCGGATTGGTATGAGGTGTTTGACTCAAGAGGAATTGGATGACCTCTTAAAACAGTCTTAAAAACCTGTCAAACACCAAAACATCTTTTGTAAATAATTTTTCAAAAACAAAATACAAAAATATAAAATCTTATAAAACAACAAAAATATGCTTCTAATCTATAATCTTTCAACATGGCAAGTAAATTTATTCCATCAACACTATAATTTTTCAAAATTCAGTATTTTTACGATCAAGTGTTGAGGGGGAGAAAATTTTCACTTAACTGTTTCAAAACATCTGTGTACTTGCATGTTACCCTATCCCGGTTGTTTCTATTATCAATGGTGGTAAACTTTTCTGGTTAAATGACACTCCTTAGACTAAAATTTATAACCTTTCATCATTTACCTAAGTCGAGGGGGAGTGTCGTCAAGTTTCTTTCTTAAAATCTTTGTTTGGTAACCAAAATGGAAGTTAAATGGCTTTGTTTGAAAAAGGAAAAGGTGGAGGGACCAAAACTGTCAAAATGTTAAAGATATTTTAATAAAACACCTCTCCACCTAACTTTTCACTTCATATTTAATACCCCTAACCTAACTAATCCTACGCGTAGAATTCGTTCAAGAGATCCGTGCTTTAGATCATCATTTTGTAAGTGATTTTGTGTTTACAGCATGTTTTTAAGCAATGGTTTTGAATTTTTCAAAAATCCAACGGCTAAAACGTTGTATAATCTTGTTTATGTGGTCTACGCGTATGTGTATGTTCACATGATCAAGATTGTGTGTTTATGGTTAAAAGGATTGTGTCAAAACGTTTCTAATACATCAATGATATCGTTTTAATCATCAAAACTCGCCCAGAATCACGAATTGAATGACTTTGAGAAATTAGGGTTTATGCGTGGTTTTGGGTATTTTCAAATGTGAAGGTTCTTGGTCAAAAATATTGTTGTGTTATGTTTATATCATGTTGAATTAAAGCTTTCCAGGCTCTATAACCACCCAAAAACTCTCATTGATTAAAAATTGGATGTTAGGGTTTAAAGTTCTTGTGTTTGGGTATTTTTGATTCACCACGATGTAGATGTTATAACTCCGTTATTAGACTCTCATAACATCAATGACCTACCAGAATTGAATTGGTGCTAATCCTATGGTTAAAACTCTTATGCGTAATTCATAACCCTTAGGGTTTTGACCTACGCGTAAGTGTTTCTACGCTTAACAGTTTAAATGAGTAACTATGTTTAAATATGTAATTATGTGAATGTTAAGTGTCAAAATTGATGTTATGATGTTTTATTTCAGGCTTGTTACTCGTAAAACTCAGAATCAAGGTCCTTGTTACTCTACGCATAAGGATTACCTTACGCGTAGGAAGTTATGCGTAAGAGAAATCCTACGCGTAACTACTACGCATAAGGTTCTACAATGGGACTACGCGTATCCTGTGAAGGATATGCGTAAACAGTAACCTCTACGCATAAGGTCTACTCTTACGAGTAAGCCTTACGCGTAAGGTTCTTATACGCCTACGCGTAAGCTCTACGCATAAGGTCCCCTATTTCCTACGCATAACATTTCTTACGCGTAAGTTAGGATCCTACGCATAAGCTTTCGTCTACGCGTATGTCATTACTGTTTACGCTTAACTTTGCCAAAACTACGCTTAAGCCTGGATTGACCTTCATTATGAATTGTTACGTGTACAAACTTGTTAATAAACTAATCATAACGTCACGAATCCAATAATGTCACTAATAAACTTAATCGTTTGATATGTTGTGAACAATAAGTGATAACATAAACTTTAAAACTTAAAGTTAACTAACTCACGAAACATTTCACGACGTCATTAGACTATTGGACAAACAAGTGACTTAGGACTCGTAACAATCATTGACACTGTACATTCAATAACTAGACAATAAAACCTTCTGTTGACTAACATTATGTCTTTCGATATATTGGTTCTCTTGGCTAATGTTATTTCAGATCACGACATGGCTGCTCAAATGAATGTGGATGCACCTGAGGTTCTCACTATTGCTGATATCTTCCCAAATGGCTATCCGAGAAAGATTGGAAAGAATAACCTTAGGGTTGACTTTGAAACCCTCACATGCTCAGAATCTTCTTGTCTCATTGCTGTGGATATTCTAAGGAATCATCCCTACCAGAACATGCTCTCACACTCTGCTACTGTACCGGAAATCTACATTCAGCAATTCTGGAATTCTATGCAGAGGATCACAGGTCAAAGTGCTGTGACAGTGACACTTAACCACAAACAAGTCACCATCACTCATGCTGACTTGCGGGCTGTGCTTCTCATTCCTGAAATCGAGCCAACTGACTTCTTTGCCACACCTACTGAGGAGAATGTTCTACAATTCTTGCTTGATATTGGCTATGATGAAGCTTCATGAGTTATCTCTAAGCATTCTCATGTGGAGCTTAAGAACATTCCACAACTGTGGAGAACCCTCTACCTCATCATCACCAAATCGGTCTCTGGTCGTGATAGTGGTTATGAGCATCCAAAGCTCATGGAACTGCAAATCTTCTGGTCTCAGATCAATAAGAAGGATATCGAAATCGAAGCACTGATATGGGAGGACATGATGCTATTTCACAAGAAGCTTGGCTCAAAGATTCCCTATGTCAGATACACAAAGCTTTTGATCCAGAGAGCACTTGGGCTCAATCCTGATATCCCACAGAGGCTCAATGACCCAGACAATCACGATATGTTGACTGAACCTACACTATCAGTCAGAATCAAGGAATCGTCAACAAAGAAACAGGGTGCTGTATTACCTGATCACCTTCTGTCTAAAGAACTCAAGAAGCTTGAAATGTACAAAATGTATCTAGTAGCAGTAAGAGAAGGCAAAGTTGGTCATCTTGATGAAAAACCTTCAGGAACTCCTACTCGGAGAACCAGAAGAGGAAGTGCTGGAAGTGCAGTAAGTTCTGAAAGTTATAGGAAGCTTCCCAAAAGGAATCCTCCTCGTAAAAGGATTGTTCCTGTAAAGGAAGCTGAACCTATTCCCACACCTGAACCGCAAAGAAAGCTTTTGGACGGAAGCTCTGAAGGTACTGACACAGATGAAGAGATTACCTACTCTGAAACTGCAAAGGATGACAATCCTTCAGTACCAAAACCTCCAAGTCCTCAAGCTGATAAAGGAAAAGGGAAGACTCCTGCACTTGTGCCCTATGATGAAAGCTCTGAAGAAGAAGAAGAGCTACTGGATCAATCCTACAGGAAGAAGTTTAAATTAGTTAGACACATTCAAAAAGCTGAAGAATTTGCGAAAGACCAAATGGGTGGCCCCGGAGGATCAAGTGGTGCTGCCCACTCCTCACCAGATCCTGATGCGGTTAATCGACCCGATAAGGGATCTGGTGCCACCACTCTTGTGCAACAACAAACGCTTGTGGAGGTGTCTACTGAACATAACATTGAGGAACCAGAAAAGGATAAGACAGAGAAAGAAAAGACTGATGAAGAAGCTAAGGCTCAGACGGAAGAAAAGGCTAAATCTGGACAAGATGACCAAGAGAATTATGATGATTTTCTTCTCAACAGTCCAACTCGTTCCAAGGAGGATACTTCTGCACCTCCTAAGGACCCCGAGCCTCCTCATGTCTCCTCCTCATCAGATTCATCATCTCATTCCTCACCACCACCATCAAAGAAATCAACCAAATCAACATCCAAATCTGTGAAGAAACCACCTCGATCTTGGATTTCTCAGACACATGACAGAATTGTGAAAGCTGTCAAACAAGTCAGAATGAAAGACATGTTATACAGGAAGCTGAACTTTCTCAATCAACAAATACAATATCTACATGACGAGAATGACAAGATGCAAGAAGAAAGGAAGTTTATCCAGGAATTCATGAGAAGTCATCGTCAAGAGGAACTGAACGAAATGATTGAAGATTACACTAACAAGTACCTTTAGGATTTCGTTCCTAAAGTCACAAAGGAGATGTTTACCAGACAACTATATCCGAATCTTATGCAGATAGCCAAGCAAACTATAAGATCCACACCTTTAACCGTCACAATCAATCCATCTGATCCTGTAGTTTTCTCGGATAATGAATTGGTGGCCAAGCTTGTCACACAAATGTCTACACGATCTGGGACATTTACTTCTGAGGAAGGAAAGCTGTTTCAAGCATTGCTGGACTACCAACTCAAAGAAGCATGTAGATTCGAAGCAGAAAAGTCTAAACGTCCTCGAGACGATGAAGACAAGGATCAGGATAAGCATGATAAAGCTAAACGTCAGAAGAAGTCTGGTGAATCATCTTCTATGTTACCTCCTCTCCAACGGACTCCTACTCAACAAAGGTCTCCTCCTCGTTCTTCTACAGATAAACCTCAGGACGATTCCGAGTTACCACCCCTGACTCAGAAAACCGGTGATCACTTTGAGTATACGGGTGGTGACGATGAAGAGGTCCTTGAGCCCCTACAACAACCCACCTCTCCCAAACAAATTCAGAAACCAGCATCATCATCTAGGCCTTCGAAAAAGAAGAAGAAGAAGACGCCTCAGACTGACGTCGTATCTTGGCTAGATGACGACCAAACTGAAGAATTTGAATGGTTCTCTACTCTTGTTAACAACACTCCCTACCCTGAAGAAGGTCAGGATTTGGTAGACGGTAATACATTGGAGCATACAAAACTTTTGCAAGAAAAGTTCCAGGTGAAGAAGATGACGAAATCCAAGTTAAGGCGAATCAAGAATGAAGCTTTTCAACTGTGGAAAGATAGCTCTGAAAGTGCCATCGAGGTCGAATATCACCTTGAGAACATTGCTCGAGCTATGTCTAACAACATGGATTGGCTCAACCCAGAAGCAAACATCGACTTCACCAAATGGGACAACCCTCCATACTACACCGACTGGTCAAAACCTCTACCAACAATTGGCCAACCAGATGAACCAAGGATTCCATTCAGATATTTCTTCAACAAAGACCTGGAATTTCTTCTACATGGTGGCGATGGTTCAAGGAAATACGCTACATCGTTGACACTTCCATTTCCAGCAGCTATATACTCGAACTGCATAGCCATTGAGGAACGTGCCAAACACTTTTTCTCTGACAAAGTGGAAGCATACGACCGAGATGCAATGTACGGGATTCATCATTGGCCGGAACGCCGACGAATCTACTACCGAAGCTGTCAGGTTCAGAAGTCTCAACATGCGGTGTTCAGTACTAAGGATATCGTTGCCATTAAACATGTTGTTCTATCATCTAAGTGGGACTACACCTTCCATAAGAATATCGTGGTCAAACGACAAGATGAACGGGACTATGCTTTCTCTGAAGCTGACTTTGAGAATTTGTCTATCAACGACATTGAAGACATGTACCTTGCTAAAGTACAAGGTCGCATGAGACAATTTTCAACAGAAGTACAACGTGAATTCATTAAGTCATTGCTCATCTTCATCAGACGCATAGTCATCAAGGAACGTGTAGAAGATCTCCAACTGGCTGTTGAATCTTATCAGACCCGTGTCAACTTCACACCACCTCAGCTAGATCTTCCCGACATCAACCAGCTCTCACAATACACACTCATCAGCAAACCTTTCGGCATCGTTTACCGTAGTGAACTACAAAGAAATTTCTTAATGGCATGTAGTGAACTTCACAAGTTTGGAGATCACACCTTGAAGATGGTTAGGGACGGATTGGCATATAGGTTGAAGGACATCCATCAAAATATTGGGTCTCCTAAGCGATGGAATTCTCAGGATCGCAGGGATGTGAGGAGGATCATCAGAAGGATTGATGAAAGGTTGTTTCGAAGGGATCAGTTCAGAACGATGGAGAGCTTTGTTGGTGGTCGACCCAGGATCAACATCACCGGCTATCAACGCCCTGTTCGCACTCCTGGCGACATCACTGGACTTCCTGGTACCCCTTGATTTGGTTCTTTCATTATAAATTTGGATGTGTGATTATATATGTCAATGGCTTGTGCACACATAACAATGTACAACCCGTAATTGTCAAGAAAGGACCCTGTGGTACGCTTCAGTGCCACAATCCTTATAAAAGGAGCGAAAGCTTCTTATTTTTGAGTAAAACCTATTAAACCTTTCATTTTTCAAGGTTTTGCTCAAAAGAACAAGTACTTCCCCCATATGATTTTCAAAACCTCAACCGTTTATATCACTAGTTGAGGGGGAGTATTTGAATTAAAATTTGCTCACAAATTATTCATAGTGGTCATCTTCCCGCAACACTGGAAATGGTCATATTTATTCTCAACCGTTCAAAAATAACATTTCTATATGCCATTTTTTAGGGGGAGAAAATTGTGTGATAAGAAATATGTTGTGCAAAATGCAAATGAATCTGTGTACTTCAGACATAACCAACGAATTGACGGTACTAAACTGTTAGTAACTCGAAAAGACTTGTCCTGGACGGGTAATAACTTCAAGCTAGTTCGCTAGTAATGTAAACGTGTCTCGCAAAGGACTTGTCCAAGTAGAAAGTACCATTCGAGATACTCTTGGTAGACATGAACTCTGACGGGTATGACAACCTTTCAAGGTTTGTCTACACCTTCAAGGTAGTTATTAGAGCTAGTTGTCACCTAAAAGCTGACAATGTAACTCTTTAACTATGCAACGTAACCGTGTCTCGCGGGGGATTGTCTATCTCCAGTGGATCAATTCAAAATGTGCGCGCTCTTTCCTCACTGTGCATTTAAACCATTAAAACTCTTAAGCACATGTGGAGGGGGAGTATTTATGCAAAATCTTATCTCTCACAGTGGTTCAAACATGTTTTTTCATTTACAAACCCTTTGAGAGATTCTTCACAACAGTGGTTTTAATGGCAACATAGGTTAGTCATGGAGTTATAAGGTGACTAAGGTTAGGAATAACCGTCCTATGATCCGCCAGAGCCGGAGGGATCTACCCAAGGACATCACAAATAGTTAGTACTTAAAAGTCCTTAGGTATGATTATAAAAAGGAGAAAATGAGAATCGGAGAAAGAAGGAGTTGAAGAATCAAAAAGAAATGTAAAGAAAAGGGTGAAAAGAAATAGCCCTCCAGATTATTCAACTTAGGGCAGACACCGGGTTCAATTCATATGCTACTGGTTGTCACTTAGTGACACCGGTATTGAAGATTAAAAGTCGTCATGGACCCAGTGATGCATGCACTAAACCTTCTTAGCCACTCAAGTTTCTCTCAACAAAAGCTTGTTTCATTCTCACAGGGAACCCTATGTAAACTATTGGCTTTCTCTTAGAGATCGCTGGTATTGAAGAAGGAGACCCTCTCCCTAGTCTCCGCTCAGGAAAACCAAAACGCACTATTGAGTCTAGAGCCACGAGATTCATCAAAAGATCTCTTAGGAACACTTGACATTTTATCACTTGACGTTCATCAATAAGAATTTCAGTGGTACATTATCGAGTCCTTCACAGATCTTAGCAATCTGTCGAGAACGTTTATGAGAGGTTCACATCTGTGATCCTCAGTGATTGAATGGAAACTCCTGCCAGGGTCAACATCAAACAGCCCTGACAGCAGGTCACTTCGGTAACTCCTCGTGGATTACGCGGAGTGTGTCTCAAACGGTCTACAGTCGTGAGGTGATGCTTCGGTGTACCTCAACGACTCATCTGAACTGTAGATGTACTTCGGTACATCGCGTTATCTCACTTGTGGGACTCCAGTTCAGGAACGGCCTTTTTAAGAATTAGAGTTATGTTTTCACACTATGCTGTTAACACTCTCGAAGTTCAAACTTGTAAGTGCCGAAATCCACTTATTACTAACCATTTGAAATGTTTTCTTCTTATGGAAGCTCCGGAGCGGGATGATCGTGCTGAATCTTCTCATGCTCACGCCAACATCATCACTAATGAAAGTTCTATCCAAAAGCGACACAACAGTCAGAATGATTCTTCGTCAAACCAAAGAATCTACAAAGTTAAAGACTTAAAGAACTTCATCAGTATTGAATTCCAACGTCAAAGAGCGTGTGAGCATGTTGAAGAATGACGTGGAGACACTGGAGCAGCGAAGCAGACCTGAGGCAGACTTGATGCAGACTACAACATACTATCACTTTCATCACAAAGAACAATGATCAAAGAATAAAGTTAAAGATGACGTCAAAGCATAACCGTTCAAAGAAGACAATTTCTCTACACCGGGGAGATTGTTCAAATCAAGGCAATTCTTCTCACAAGAAAGAAGAATGTCAGAAGACGTCAAGAGCTTCTATTACATCAACGCCTTCACCGTTCATCACCAACACTTGAGGGGGAGATTGTTGGAATCACTCCTAAACCATAATCAAGTGTTAGTAATTAATATGTAATAGTTAGCTTTATTATGGCCTTTATGTTTGTTATTAGCCTTAAGCTTATGTATAAGGCCCATGAGCTTTGGCCCAAGCCCATTAAAGAAAGGATGGAAACTAGGAGTGTTGCCATAGCTTTCCTCCTATAAATACTCTATATAAACCTTCATTTGAAGGTTGGTTGTTCTCTTTTCTATTTCACTCTTTCCTTTAACCTTTCTCTCTATATTTAGTGTGTTTGGATAAGGGTTTAACCGATCTCTCTTCTCTATCTCTTCTCTTGATGCTTGTGTTGTAAAACTAGTGACCTAACAAAAATATAGTGCATTTGTTTGCCTACCCGGTCAACACAAACGGGATTCGTCAATCCCGATAGATCTATCCACAATATTCGCGCTCACTTCACTCATGATTAATGATTCATGATTTAGGGACTTAAGTTTGGCAAATGCGGTAACTTAGTGACAATAAAATAATGAGATAAGCATATAGTTTGAAAGTAATGTGTTCGGTTTAAAATAAAGCATGTATCTCCCCCAAGGGTTTATAAAACAATTAAGTGATAGAAAATGGGGCTATGAACTCGCCGTGAACTAGTGATACCAAAACGTATAACGAAATCGTTGGCTAAGCCAGGAAACCTCTACGCGCAACCTAGAATATGATGTTGTCTTAGGTTCTAAAATAAGATGTGAATGTATAAACATGCTTATATAGTCATTACATCAATTATGCTTGGATACTAAACATTTGTGAAGTCGTATAAGTGTTTACGTTTCGTTTATTTAAGTTTTCCCCGTCTAAATCTACCCGTTATTTCTAAACCGTAATTGATCACGACTCGGTTTTTATATCCTTGGAAAGGCAATTTAATGTACTAAATAGATTAGTGGGTCCTACTGCCCCAAAAATTATTTAACTAATGTGAAATTACCAATTTACCCTTGAATGTACTAGTTATTTCAGTCAGCAGTAAACTGTCTCACGGTTTTGGTCATAAGTCGAGTTCTACAACTCCATTTAACGCACGGCCAGCGGCCACGTTCAAGTTATGGTGTTAGGTAAAAAAAAATTTCTTTGACCAATAAGGGGTTATATGCAAGTTTTATGAGTTTTAGCCGTTTAAAATCTGTTACTAAGTTTTGGACACGTTTAGCCGTTTTGGCTCTAGTTTATTCATCGGGATGAGTTACGGCATGAGCCACCCGGCGAAACGACCAAAAGACATCGATCTAACTCCCTATGTTTTCACCTAAGTTTATCAGACCACGTATATTTCCCAGTAATTCCATTTATACCCCCTGTCCAGAAATTGTTTTGCAATTAAGGTCCGTTTCGACGACTTCTAGTGTTTTAGTCCAATTTCCAAGTACAATCAAGTATAATAAGCATATAGAACATGTAAAATATATGAAATTCTAGAATATACAGTAATCAAATGATAACATAAGAGTTTGCTTACAACACTTGTGAAGAATAACTATCAAGAAATAAGAACTAGAATCACTAAAACCTATAGCTTCAACCAAACCCTTTGCTTCCAATTCTTTTATCGATATTGGTAACCCTTGCTAGGCTTGATCTAATTCTTGTATAAACCTTATAATCTCAGCCCCTTAAACCTTGTATAACTTCTAATTCAACCATGGGAACATGAAACAAACTCAAGATTAATGTATAGAATACTAAGGCCTTGAACTTTGGTATGTCACTTGAAGTATGAAGATCAAGTATGGAAGGTGATTGTATTTGGGTGTGTTCGGTATCAAGAGAGGGAAAGAAGACATGGATGAACCTTAGTGTGTAAAATGGAATGATAAGTGAGATTAGAGGAGATCATATAAGACTTTGATACTAGGTTACTTAATATGTTGTATAAACACATGTATGCTTCTAAGCTCATCAAGGCTTATCACAAGCCAACAAGGCTTGTGACTTATCAAAAAATTTCGTTCATGCTCTATCTTGGATGACTAGGTATGAATTTTGATAATATCTTGCTTTTACGGAGTGAGTTTTGGTCCTGTTAATAGCTAACCGTAAGTCGTAAAGTCAAGAAACTTAAAACTGGGTATCCTAAAAATATGAAACTTATAAATATGTTAAAACTTATCAATATACTCTATAAAAGCATATTAGATGAGTGGTAAGTTCTATCGGGTTGTTTAAACGCTGTTAAATTTGAAAACGTAGGCTTAAAACGCGTAAATCGCGTAAAACGCAGAATTGGAAAACGTAAAATTCCAAAACTTAAGAAAATGTCGTATGATGTGAAAAACCTATATTTCTCTTGTTTGTAATGTTTATGGACATATCGGGATGCCTAAATGTCGTTTAAACCTAAACGTAAATCTTAGACACGGTTTCGTGAAATTTGCAAAAATGACCCGATGAGTGTCAAATTCTTGGGTTATCAGTAAAATAGGTTAACTTACGAGAATGTGAAATAAAAATTTCGGAAATAAATAGTAAAAGTGAATAGTATAATTTAAAAATAATCTCTCAAAGTCGCAAACTAACTTCAAAATCGATGAATAGTAAAATGATGAATAGTAATTTGTGAGTAGTAAATTCCCGAGATGAATAGTAAAATTTTCAAAGTTTGAGAAATGATCTGAAATTGAGAATTGTTACAGTCTCACCACCTTAATGGGAATTCCGTCCTGGAATTCAGTGTGTGTTATCTGATGTTGAAGTGTATAGGAAAATATGGTTATATGCGCCGAATTCTAATCTTTGTGTTCTCAAGTTTCTGATCATAGAATGTGTTATGTACCATTCTAAGTTTTTGGTCGTGGCTTAAGTTGATAATCTAAAGGTATAAGATGTTGTTGATGTGAAATTGTTTATAATGATGTGATATGTTGATGATTAGAAGAGTGTAGTGTACGCTTACCATTATAGTTAGGTAAAGATGTCAAGTTTACTTTAAAACCAAAAGTGAATTTTAAAGGAATATGGCGGAATGATATCCTTGAAACCTAATCAGGCTAGTACTTCTAAGAAATGACGAGAAGATTTGATGATTATTTCAAGATGGTAGTTAGGATTATCTCATGTATGAAAATTTCAAGAATGAAATTAGGTAGTATAAATAAGATGTTAAGATTTTGCTGAGTGGTAAGACACTATCGTGTCTCTAGATCTTTTTAATGAATTCTAGTGGTTTATCAAGTTTAAGTAGGAAATTTATCTGAACAGAACGCTAGTACAACTATTCTCAGTATTTGAAAATTTTAAGTCGAACATAGTTAGTCAGACTATGTTCCACTATCCCTAGGTTAAATATAGGTGACTAGACTATATTTAGCCGAGGTTTGATAAAATTTTCAAATACCTAAATTAGGTATACTCGTGATATGTCCATGGCTTTTGAGAAATTGTCGACTAAGCAAAGGCGATATCAAACCATTCAGTTGCAAGTCCTGGCCATAAAAGACTTGTAACCTATGTTTTCACATTCCATTGCATAGAAGATAGTATGGGTAGATACGTGTAGAAAGGAAATCTTAAGTAATTCTAAAATAGTCTATACTTGGCTAGAATCACGAACCTTTAACAATGAAGGTTTCAGAAGAGAATTTTGATGAATGTAGAGAAAGTTGCTGAACTTCAGCTTTTGTAGATGATGAGTCACTTTGTCCTTTAGAAATCCTATTTCTTATATTTCCATTAGGGAAATCATTAAATTGTGACGGGTTTCATGTAAAACTATATTACATAAGGTTTTTATAAGATAATTTCTAGAGTCTATTGTATAATTTACAATGTTTGCGAAGTAAATTAGACCATTGTGTAACTCACATTGTCTGAGAAGTAGTTGAGACCATTGTGCAACTCACAATGTCTGAGAAATAGTTGAGACCATTGTGCAACTCACAATGTCTGAGAAATAGTTGAGACCATTGTGTAACTCACAATGTCTAGGAAATAATAGAGACCATTGTGCAATTCACAATGTCTGAGAAATAGTTGAGACCATTGTAAAATTCACAATGTCTAGGAAATAATAGAGACCATTGTGTAATTCACAATGTCTAGGAAATAATAGAGACATTGTGCAACTCACAATGTCTGAGAAAGTAAATGAGACCACTGTTTCACTCACAGTGTCTGAGGATATAAGAGAGACCACTGTAGGATTTACAGTGTCTTGAAAAATGAATGAGACCATTGTATCTCAAAATGTCTGGGAAGTAGGAAAGACCATTGTAATCAGTTACAATGTCTTGGATAAAGTTTTGTAATCCTAAAATGCACGAGTAGATACATGATTGGGAAAATATGATTGTGCCGCAATGCCTTAGAATAGGCATATGAATATATGTTTAGTCTATCGTTTAGCTAAAATGATTGAAAATATGTTGAGTTTATATATCAATATACTAGTATATTTGTGTAGCATAAACTACCTAAAAGTCACATAATCTTCTGGAGGATGGAAGGCACGGAGAGCAAAAGGCTATAAAATGTTTTATTTGTAAAAGTGGTTATAGTTTAGGTCTTGATTAGACCGGTTTCTCTATAACTGTGGCTCTGATACCAATCTGTAACACGCCCAACTTCGTGATACGCAGCGGAATTCAAACTGGGTGTTACTTCATGGCACAACAGTCATAACAATAGAAAACAAACTCTAATGGAGTCGTTTTAAAAGATTTATCATTCGATTTATACAAATACCAGAGTTTACAAAAAATGAGGTCCCAATAGTTTCACGGTTTACAAAATACATTAAATGGGTTTTCGAATGATAATAAAATTTATAGCCTTCTTGAGTATTCGTGCTCCTCCGTGCCAGCCTCGTACAATATGGACCTGAAATACATGCTTAAAACTATTAACACAAAGGCTGAGTGAAATTCATAGAGTTTAGGAAATCAGTTGAACACATAATGTTTGTGTGGGTTACGTTGTTATACACCCATAATGTTGAAAACAAAACAGTTATTATTTTACTAAGCATCATGCAATCAAGGCGTTAACTTGCTCCAAAATTAATTGGTGAAACTGTTGGTACGTGCCCAAATAGGTAAAATTGCCGTTTTACCTAACGTATTCGAATATAGTGCATTTGTTTGCCTACCCGGTCAACACAAACGGGATTCGTCAATCCCGATAGATCTATCCACAATATTCGCGCTCACTTCACTCGTGATTAATGATTCATGATTTAGGGACTTAAGTTTGGCAAATGCGATAACTTAGTGACAATAAAATAATCAGATAAGCATATAGTTTGAAACCAATGTGTTAGGTTTAAAATAAAGCATGTATCTCCCCCAAGGGTTTGTAAAACAATTAAGTGATAGAAAATGGGGCTATAAACTCACCGTGAACTAGTGATACTGATCTGTGCTGAAAACAGTCAAGCTTAATCACACAAGCTAGCCACTTGTGAATGGCTAACCGTAAGAAGCTTAAAACTGCTTAAAACACAAATGCAATGAAGATCTGGAGAATACAGTGGATTCCCGGGTCGTTAAGTCCCACGGAGACTCAATGGTGTGCCAAAACAAACTCAGATGATAGAATGATCACTAAGGATAGTGATCAGTAAAGGTTTTGGATGAATATTACACTACTGATTGATTGGAATGAGATTGGAAACAAATTTGGAAAACACAACAATCAGATAAAAGAAACGTAAATACGTACGTTTAAAAACTACGTATACGTACAAAATAAAAAGTGAATCTAAGAAATAAAAGACCTAAAAATATGAAAATAACATTTTTGGAATCCTAAGAAAATTATTAGAAAAAGAAAATTATTTTTATAACTTTTTAATTAATTATTATTAATTAAAAACTATTTTAACTATTTAAAAATAACCTAAAATAAGAGAAAATATGAAATAAGGCTAGAAAAATAAAATTATGATTCAGAAAAATCTAAAATATTATAAAACTAATTTTAAAATTAAAAATATATTTTTCACACTTTTTTTCTAATTATTATTAATTAATTACTATTTAAAATACACTTAAATACTAGAAAATATAAAATAAATCTGGAAAATGAAATTTTAACTTGGAAAAATCTAAAATATGATAAAACTAATTTTAAAGCTGAAAAGATATTTTTTATGCTTTTTAATTATTTATTACTAATTAATTACTATTTTTAACTATTTAAAATTATAATAAATACTAAAAAGATTAGGAAAGTTATGAAACTTTTTCTAAAAATACTATATGATGACAGAATACTAAGAAAAATATAAAAACAAGATTTGCTTATTAATAAGATGAAAAGAAAAATCAAAAAGCTAAAAACTATTAAATAAACACTATCACTGATTTTAAATTAAAGTTTTCCTGGATTTTCTTTTTGAAAACTACTTAAATACTAAAAATATGAAACTTTTATAAAGACAAAAATTTTACAAATCACAAATAAGCAGTTTGAGAAGCTTATTATCCAACAGTTGGTTTAAGAGCTTATTTTGGTGAAATAAGCTTAAACAAACTCACACACTGAAACAAAAGCTAAAATAAGATGAAAATAAGCTAGGGTAACTCAAATGAAGCTAAAAGACACAAACAATCATACTGAAAAGCCAAAAATAAGAAAATAAGCACTTTGATAAAACTGAGAATGGGACAGATATGGGACAAGGTTGAGGCTAATTGCAGCCCTACCAAACAAGCTAAAAAGTGAAAAACCAAACTTGAGACCTCAAGAGGGCTAGATCAGCTATCCAAAGAACCAAAGATCACAATATTTGAGCAACTAATAAGCTCTGTGCAAGCTTATCAAGTTGGACCACCCAACTGTGCACATGGCAGTGTTTTCAAACAGGTACCCAAAAGAAACTAGTTAAAAAGCACTTTATAAGCTGATTGAAAGAAAACTAGCATTTTTCTAATTTTGTTTAGCAAATAAACTTTGATATCCCAAAAGCTTTTAAACTAAAACTCAATATTGAACACTCAATGAAATCCCAAAGTTTATTCAAAAACGACCAAATGAGAATTTGACTTTTTGATTTAAACTAAAAGTTTGACCAAAGTGAACTTTGATCTGATTCTATGCACTGAATTAGATGTATTAAGGTATATAGAGACTGATTTGATTAACACTAACAACTTATAAACACAAAATCATGACTATGAATCATCAAATTCCAACAGTAAGTGACAGAGATGAGATTAAATGGAATTTTGACTTTTGATGAAACAAGGACAGGTTTTCTTGACTTGCTTGAGATATTTAGACCAAGTGTGATACAAATCAATAACAAGCAACCATTCAAACAACCTTTTAAGACAGAATAACAAGCTAATCCAAACACCTTTTTATGAGACTGTTTTGATGTTTTTCAAAGCCAAACTCAGATTTAAACCATAAAACTGATGACAGACCTCATATTATCATTAATTAGGACTAATGAAGCATTAAACAACTATACTAATAACAAGAAATTAAGAAATCACAATAATGCAATTTTTAACTGTCAAGATGAGATTTGGCTAGCTACAAATTTAAAAGAACAAACCACTGATTTTATGGGTTAATTATCCTTAACTAAAACTAATTAACACTAAAACACAAAGATTAAAGCTACTAAACACTAAAACAGTGAAATAACAAAATTGAACAAAAAGGCTTACAAAGGTTATCCAACTGAAAACCAAGAACTAGGAACCAAGAACACTCCTATAGGCTTACCACTAAGCCACTAACCCAAGGCCATCCAAGATTTACCCTGCTCCAGCTGTGAATACCATTTCCATATGGTTTTTGAATTTTAAACTATTTAATTTGTATTTTTGGTAATTTTCCCTTTTAACTTCTAAACTGGTTTTAAGTGTTTCTAAAAGCTTGAATGAGCTTTCTGGGAGCTTATATGTACTATATCAGTCCATAATAACAACTAAAAACATCATTCGAATAACATGAGATTTTTGAGCATAAAATTGCATAAACTGAGTTTATAACTTAAACACTGAAATTGATAATTTCAAAAGGTTTATTACACAATAGATACTTGAAATACAAAGCTTTGAAACTAAAACAAACACTGAAATTCAAAATTAATCTAAAAAGGACATGAAATTTTAAAGATTACACTAGATGGATAGATACATTCTTTCTTGGCTCCTCTTTATAGACTTTTATGACTTCTTGATGTCCTCTGATTGTTTCCCACCATTTCTCAGCCATTGGATCATTGAAATGCATCAAAACCGTCCAAGTGGATTTTGGCGCCAAATTCTTCATAGCAGGTTTGATCAATAAATGGTTTGGTTTCAATCAATTAAGAGTTTTTGGTGTTAGTGGAGGTGGAGGGGACAAGGTAAGGGGTGGGGTGGAGCAAATCATGGAAAACCATGACTGGTTTTGGGATTACAGGGGTTGAAGAGGAGAGCTACAGTGTTGGCGGTATTTTTAGCCGTTTGACTTTCGTTGACCGTGGGAGTATATAATAACGGGGGAGTCCAAAATTGGTTGTGGCAGGGGTCAAAAGGAATTGTGAACTGGGGCTCAAGGGCCATGGGTTCAAGGTCCAAGGGTCAAGCTAGGGTTTGGGCTAAGGATTGGATTGGGCTTGTGTTTGTGTTGGGTTTGATATTTAAAAGGGTGTCCGGTTTGGTTTTTTATACACAAGGACTAGATTTGCAAATCTGCCAAACATGAGGGACCAATCTTGCAGTTTTTCCAAAGCTCTCACAAGGACCAAACTTGCCATAAATGAATAGTACATGGACCACTTTTGCATAAAATTCCATTTTAAAATGTCCAAGGACTATTTTTGCAATTTTTTCAAAGTTTAAGGACCTTTCCTGCCATTTGACCAAAGAATCATTCAAGGACCAATTTTAACAACTTAGAATATTTCAGGGACCTTGAATGACAAAACTTCACATTTTTGAATTCCAGGGACTAGATTTGACAACTTTTAAAACTTGGGGGACTAAAACTGCCAATTTTTGCAAACTTGAATCATTTTTCATCTGATTTTGATATTTTTGCATTTAAAACACATAAAACACTGATTTGTGATATTTTCATCAATTTGATGCATTTTTGAGAGTTTTCAGATGATTTTGCAGTTTAGATTATACAAAAATGATGAGTATTTAGACACTCATCAATCCCCCACACTGAGATATTGCTAGTCCCTAGCAATGATTTAGATCTTTAATGGATTTTAAAAACTCTTTACCAAAAGCCATCACTTCTGGAGTAGCCAAATGTTTCAGTTCAAGTAAGAACTATGGTACACTGATAACCATATGATTTATTGGCAAATCATAAACCATATAACGGATTTGATGTGTCTTTACCAGAAGCCGTTTGCTCTGGACTAGCCAACTCTTAGATAAATTATCAATATTATCTTTGGTGAGCTGAATACCAATTATGGATTTTCCACTGCCTTTACCACAAGCCATAACCTTGCGGGCTAGCCAACTCTTCACTTTTTAGGATATGGTGAGTTGAGAACCATACAATTTTGGGCAAATTGCAAGCCATATAAACGGATCTGAGAAATCTTTACCAAGAGCCGTTTGCTCCTGGATTAGCCAATCCTTTTGTTTATCAAACATGGCGGACTGATAACCAATTGAGTAAGTGTAAAACACTTACTCCAAAAAAAAAAATTTGGCCAAAAACGGGGGAATTGGGTGGATAATATATGATAAAATTCGTGAGAATCCCCCCCACACTTAGAAATGAATATTGCCCTCAATATTCAAAGTACCGGTGGTTATGCCGAAACAAAGAACGTGAAAGGGAAATACTACGACCATTATTTAGAAAGATTTTTTTTTTTTTTTTTTTTTTTTTTTTTTTTTTTTAGAAAAGATTTTATATACAACAGCGTGGGGAAACTCCCCCACACTAGGGTGGTAGAAAGGGGGTAAGAAGACAGAAATATGGGTGAAAACCCATATGGTGTGTGCTACTATTTTTGATTCCCGAGTCACTAGCTTGACTCGATCCCCGCATTCATTGGTTCATGGGGAAAGTTTGTAGATCCGGGACAACCACAGATGGAATGTCCTCTCCAAAGTAATGCTTCACTCGATGACCATTCACTTTAAAATTAGGACCATCGGGTTGAGATAACTCAACGGTACCATAAGGATAAACCTTAGCAATGGTGAATGGACCAGACCAACGGGACTTGAGCTTTCCCGAGAAAATCTTCAATCTTGAATTGAAAAGAAGGACTCGATCACCAACGTTGAAAACGCGGTTCTTGATTTTAGAGTCATGAATCTTCTTTGTCTTTTGCTTGTAGATCAAAGAGTTCTCGTAAGCTTGATCACGAAGTTCATTTAATTCATTCATTTGAACTTTTCTATGATCACCAGCTGTCTGTATATCGAAGTTTGCATGCTTTAAGGCCCAGTATGCCTTGTGCTCTAGCTCAATCGGAAGATGACATGCCTTTCCGTACACTAGCTTGTATGGAGTACACCCGATGGGTGTTTTGTAAGCTGTACGGAAGGCCCAGAGTGCGTCATCTAGCTTATCCGACCAGGATACACGATTTTTGCCTACTGTCCTTTCAAGAATTCTTTTAATACCACGGTTGGAAACTTCCACCTGCCCACTTGTTTGGGGGTGGTATGCAGTAGAGAGACGGTGGGTAACACCATACTTTTGCATGACTCTTTCAAATTGGTCATTGCAGAAATGTGTACCACGATCACTGATTATCGCTCTCGGAGTTCCAAACCTGGCAAAAAGAGATTTTAAAAACTTCACAACAACTCGGGCACCATTGGTGGGTAAAGCTTTTGCTTCAACCCATTTTGACAGATAGTCAACAGCCACGAGTATGTACTTGTTACCTCGAGAAGATGGAAATGGCCCCATAAAATCAATACCCCATATGTCAAATATCTCACAAACTTGAATGGCATTTTGCGGCATTTCATTTCTTTGAGATATATTTCCGTGACGATGACAAGCGTCACAGGCTTTGACAAATTCGTGGGCATCCTTATAGATTGTGGGCCAATAAAACCCGGAATCAAACACCTTTTTGGCGGTGTAGTTTGGACTATGATGGCCCCCGGTGGGTCCAGCATGGCAAGCTGTGAGAATGTCAATAGCTTCCTGTCCATAAACACACCGTCAGATGACTTGATCCGCACAGATTTTGAATAAGTAGGGGTCGTCCCAGAAATAATGTTTAACATCTATGAAGAATTTGTTCTTCTGTTGGGTCGACATCCCTTTCACAATGAAGTTACCCGCATGGTAATTTGCGAAGTCAGCAAACCATGGGGTGGTAGAATTTCCACGAAAAGAAACCGCATTGAGTGTCTCGAGAGGAAATGTTTCATTTATTTCCTTTTTCTCGAAAACATCTTGGTGAGGGTTTTCTAATCTGGACAGATGATCAGCAGCTAGATTCTCAGCTCCTTTTTTATCACGTATAATGATATCAAATTCCTGGAGGAGGAGAATCCAACGGAGCAATCTCGGCTTTGCATCTTGTTTTGCAAAGAGATATTTGAGAGCCGAGTGATCCGTATACACCACGCATTTGGTCAAGATTAAGTATGGCCGAAACTTCTCAAATGCATACACCACGGCTAATAGCTCTTTTTCTGTGGTAGTGTAATGAGTTTGAGCTTCAGTCATAGTCTTACTTGCGTAGTGGATAGGCTGAAAATGCTTAGCTCTACGTTGCCCTAAGACTGCACCGATAGCAAAATCACTTGCATCGCACATGAGCTCAAAAGGCAAGTCCCAGTCGGGAGCAACGAGAATGGGTGCTTCAGTAAGCTTTTTCTTTAATGTTTCAAAAGCTTCGATGCACTCGGGTGAGAAGATAAAAGGAGCATCCTTTTCAAGAAGATGAGTCATAGGCCGGGCGATTTTAGAAAAATCTTGTATGAATCTACGATAGAAACCGGCATGACCTAAAAAACTCCTAATACCTTTGACGGTAGTAGGATGAGGCAGTTTAGCAATAACATCGACTTTTGCTCTATCGACCTCAATCCCGTTTTTTGAAATCTTATGGCCAAGGACTATGCCTTCTTTGACCATAAAGTGACTTTTCTCCCAGTTTAGACAAAGATTGGTGTCTTCACACCTTTGAAGCATTTTTTCTAAATGGGAGAGACATGTTTGAAACGAATCCCCAATGACCGAGAAGTCATCCATAAACACCTCCATTATTTCCCCGATCATGTCGTGGAAAATGGCCATCATACATCGTTGGAACGTGCCAGGAGCATTACATAAGCCAAAAGGCATACGTTTGTAGGCAAAAGTTCCGTATGGGCAGGTGAATGTGGTTTTCTCTTGATCCTGTGGATCAATGGGGATCTGAAAATATCCCGAGAAACCATCAAGGAAACAATAGTACTCATTCCCTGCTAATCTCTCCAGCATTTGGTCCATGAAGGGTAGAGGAAAATGGTCTTTACGGGTGGCGTCATTCAACTTACGATAGTCAATGCAAACACGCCATCCCGTAACCAATCGAGTTGGAATTAACTCGTTATCTTCATTTGTGATAACAGTTATGCCACCCTTTTTAGGAACACAATGAATTGGGCTAACCCAAGGACTATCTGAGATCGGGTAAATCAATCCTGCATCAAGAAGTTTGATAATCTCCTGTTTGATAACATCATGGATTTTTGGATTCACTCTTCTCTGATGTTGAACTGCTGGTTTGAAGTCATCCTCCATTAAGATTTTATGAGTACAGAACTCAGGGTTGATACCCTTAATATCGGAGAGTTTCCAAGCAATTGCTTGCTTGTGTGACTTCAAGACCTTTATGAGAGCAGCTTTTTCATCTTTACTCAAATCTCGAGCAATAATGACGGGTAATTTATCATCTCCTTCTAGAAATGCATACTCGAGATGAGGAGGTAAGTCCTTAAGCTCAACCTCAGGAAATTCTTCAGTTTTCTCAACTGACTTGACTTCCTTGTTATTAAGTTTGATGGGAGGGAGAGGAGGAGAAGTGTCCTGATTTAACAACTTCTTAAGAAGAATATCTCCCTCCAGATTAATCTCATTTTGATTAATCTCATTAGGAATTGAATCACTAGAGTGAGGGGTTGATGATGGATCACCATTAAGCAACTTCTCAATGAGAAGTATGTCCCCCTCAATGTCAATTGGAGCGTGAAAAGCCATTACTTCTGGAGTAGCCAAGTGTTTCAGTTCAAGTAAGAACCATGGTACACCGATAACCATGTGATTTTGAGCAAACCACCAGCTTCCAACGGATTTGATTTGTCTTTACCAGAAGCCGTACCCTTCTGGACTAGCCAACTCTTAGATAAATTATCAGAATTATCTTTGGTGAGCTGATTACCAATTATGGTTTTTCCACTGCCTTTACCACAAGCCATAATCTTGCGGGCTAGCCAACTCTTCACTTTTTAGGATATGGTGAGCTGAATACCATACAATTTTGGGCAAATTGCAAGCCATATAAACGGATTTGAGAAATCTTTACCAAGAGCCGTTTGCTCCTGGATTAGCCAATCCTTTTGTCTTGCAGACATGGCGGACTGATAACCAAATGAGAAAGTGTAAAACACTTACTCCAAAAAAAAATTTTGGCCAAAAACGGGGGAATTGGGTAGATAATATATGAAATTCGTGAGAATTCCCCCCCCCACACTTAGAAATGAATATTGCCCTCAATATTCAAAGTACCGGCGGTTATGCCGAAACAAAGAACGTAAAAGGGAAATACTACGGCCATTATTTAGAAAGAAGATTTTTTTTTTTTTTTTTTTTTTTTTTTTTTTTTTTTTTTGAAACATTTTCTTATATACACAACATGTGGGGCATCACCCCCACACTTAGGTGGTAGAAAGGGGTAAGAAGACAGAAATATGGGTGAAAACCCATATGGTGTGTGCTACTGTTTTTGATTCCCGAGTCGCTAGCTTGACTCGATCCCCGCATTCATTTGTTCATGGGGAAAGTAACGTGGAAAACCAATCTCGATCGGACTTTCGTTCACAATGTTAATGAACATATGAACATCAGAAAGTTCCACACCGACGAGATATAACCGCGGTATTGTTTAATAGTAGACACTATAAGGGATGATACCGGGGTCAAAGATGGTGTCCTCATTCCCGAAAGAGAAAAGGGAAAGAGCAACCACACCATCTGTGAAGAATGGAATAAAGACGTACATGAGAATGCATGTCCATTCCTCAGCAGAGAGAAGCAAATCACCAGTTTTGACATCTTTAAGCTTAAACTTGAAGCTTAGATGGTGATTGTTAAGAAGACGTCCGGGAGGGAGGGTGGGAAATGGTTCTTCAATCAACAGACTTTCCAGAAAAAGGATGTCTCCCTCCGGATCAAGGTAAGTGTTATCAATTCCCATTGGAATTGACTTATCACTAAGAAAGGCCTCGACTTCATTCCAAAAGTTGTCATCTTCCTCATCAGGAGTGAGAGAAGGAATGGAAGAGTCGGGAATAAGACTAGAGGATGATGGATCATTTTTGAGCAATTCATCAATGGGAAGAATGTCTCCCATTGGATCACAAACATCATCATCCAACTCAGATGAAACTGAAGAGAGTTTGGTTTCATCCACAGATTTAACAATCTCGATGCGACAAACTGATGCCGGAGGTGGGACAAGTGGTGTGCTCTTAGAGCTAGCAGTTTCCACCACTTCCGATGAAGTCTCCGATTCTAGATCATCGTCATCATCATCAAGAACACTCTTGACTTCCCTGGTACAACTTTCAAACCATTTGCTTGAACCAGGGGTAATTTTCAAAGCTTTGAGCTCAGCACGTTTTTGGTGAACACTCTTAACCGTGAAATTTGAGAGTGTTGCATTGATTCTTTCAGATTTTTGATCAATTGTGGCAACACTCTTTTTGTATAGAGGTTTGGAGTCTTGGTTAATATTTAACGTGAGCTCTTCGTTGTCAACCCGTATGGTCAACTCTTCCGCAAACACATCGATCAGAGCACGACTCGTTTTTAAGAAAGCTCTCCCTAAGATAAGGGGAACTCTAGGATCTGCATCGAAGTCTACTACAACAAAGTCAGCATGAAAGTGAAACTTTCCCACTTTCATCACGACATCCTCGGCTATCCCAAGAGGACGAGTTACGGTACGGTCCGCTAGCTCGAGTGTCATATGAGTGGGTGAAAGTTCAGGAAGAGACAGTTTCTTCCATACTGAGAGTGGCATGAGGTTAATGCTAGCGCCAAGATCGGCCAAGGCGGAGCATTGAAACATCCCCAAGAAATCACACGGGATTAAGAACCGGCCAGGGTCTTCAAGCTTTTCGGGAAGCTTGTTAAGAATGGCTGCTGAGCATTGCTCATTTAGAGGAGTTTTAGCCATCTCTGATAGCTTGTCTTTGTTGGTGAGTAAGCCTTTAAGCGTGGATGCAAATTTAGGCATTAGAACGAGAGCATCAACGAAGCTTATATCAAAGTGAAGCTCATTGAAGATTTGGAAAAATTTTTCCATCTGCTCTTTGTTTCTGTCTTTGAGCTTCTCATCATTCATTCTTGATGGGTAAGGAAGCTGAGTAGACTTTTGAGCCGGGACGGAAGTGTTTTCTGGCTCAGGATTTTTCTTCGGAACTTCGGGTTCCGGACTTGAAGGTTGGACTACCGAAGGTGGGACGTGTGCGGTACTTCGTGGGCTTGAATAATGCACCTTGTCCGTTGTCTCCTTGGTAACTTGACTAAATGCCACAGGAGGAGGGGGCATAGGAGTCGTAGGTCCATTGTGCGTCTTACCACTACGAGTGGTGACGGCTTTCAACTCGGCATTTGGATTGGGAATAGTATTGCCTGGGAGTCCTCCAGAAGATGGCGAAGCTTTGTTCATATTCATGTACATGAAATTGCTCATCATATTCTTTAACTCATTTGTCTGCCGAGATAATGTGGTATCAATTTCCCTTTTTAGCTCACCTCTCATGTTATTGATCTGAGTTTGCATTGATCGCATGTTTGCCTCAGTCATTTTCATGAAGTCATTTGGCATGGGAGCTTGAGGAGGTGGTTGATAACTTTGATGATTTGGAGCTTGATATGGTTGAGGTTGGTTGAAATTGTTCCGGTTTTGATTGAAATTTTGAGAGTTATTGAAATTTTGTCCTTGATTCGGAACAAAGCGATTTTGATTGCCATGGTTTTGCACGGGAGGAAAACCAGGTGGTGTCATACCGCTAGGTGCACGGTAGTGAGGATCAGCCTGTGGTCGTTATTGATTGTGGTTTACCGAAGCTACGGGAGCTTGGTAAAAGGAAGCATCGGTTGCTTGACAATCATAATACGCGTGTGGACCACTACAAGTTTCACACACCTTGTTTACGGCTTTGACTGGTTCAGGCTTATGAATTTCGCTTTTGATTTCCTTTACCTCTTTTATCATACAATGGATGATGTCCGTTAGAGCGGCTAACGGAGCGGCTAACTCGGAAGAGTTACCGGATGAAGAAGCAGGAGTGTTCGGAACATTGACTTTGTTGCGAGAAATAGGAACTTTTGATTTTTGCTCGCAAATCTCAATCACATCTTTAGGTTTACGATTCAAGATATTGCCGCCTGCGGCTGCATTCAAGGAATCTTGATCATTACCGTTCAACCCATTGTAAAAGATATTGACTTGTTGAAGCTCCGTGAATTCATGATGGGGGCATTTCCTGAGGAGATCTTTGAATCTCTCCCATGCCTCTCCAAAATTTTCATTGAAATTTTGACGAAATCCAGAAATTTCATTTTTCAGATTAGTCGTCTTTGATGGAGGAAAGAAATAGTTGACAAACTTTTGAACAAGATCCTCCCAAGTTTCGATGGATCGAGGAGGTTCTTTTTCCAGCCAAATCCGGGCTGCCCCCTCAAGTGAGAATGGAAATAGCATCAACTTGATCACTTTTTGTGGCACATCCTTGAAATTGATAGTTGAAGTCAACTTGTTAAACCAACGGATGTGTGCATACGGGTCATCTCGATCAGACCCGCGGAATTGATTTGTAGACACAAGTTGGATCAAATGTGTCTTCAATTCGAAGTGATCAGAATTGATAACTGGTAAAACGATGGCATCTCCATAACCCTCGGTAGGTGCCTGGAGCATTTCCGCCATAGTACGTTCGTCTGCCATGGTGTTGTTAGAAATAGTACGAATCTCGGGTTCGACTATTTGGGCAGCACGCCTACGAGAACGTCTTCTAGGAATTTCTGCTAGATCACGCAAAGGACTCAATGATCTAGAAGAACGAGTGCGCATGCACTAGAGATAACTCTAAGGATCTCAGAGTTAAGAAGAGAAATGGAATTATGAAGATATTTCAGATGAGAATGAGAATTATGAAGACGTTTTATAAAAATGGGGTGAGAAGAATATTTATGGGTTTTCTGGTTCTGAAACGTCGATATCACAACAAAATCAATTAACACAAGATCGAGGCAAAACAACAGTGAACTTAACCAATAATCCAAAATGAATGGCTTCTTTGAAAAAGGTACACCAATCACAAGGACACAAAGGCAAGTTTTATATCTTTAGTTCGGGAACTTATTATGGTCGCACCCCCAGTTAGGTAGTGCACTGCCTTGGTTTGCGGTGGTAATCTTTTAAGTTGTTATTATTAAAGAAAACGACGAATCTTTTTGTATTTTTATTATTTGATACATATATATAAACAAAAGGAAAAATATTTTTGTGTTTTATACGTTTTTGCTTGTTTTTGGGTTTTTGGATTTTTTATAAAGAAAATATGGATATATATATATATAGATATGGATGATATGAACAAATGAGTGAGTATTCAAACAACTAATCTGCTAGACGTAGACAAATAGCACAGCTCCCCGGCAGCGGCGCCAAAAATTTGATCCGCGCAATTCCGTGAAGCAAGAAACTTAAAACAGCTTCAGCACAGATGCAATGAAGATCTGAGGAGAATAGGGTCTCCCCGGGTCGTTATGTCCCAGCGAGTTGTGCAATGAATTATCAAACGTTTAGTGATCGAGGAGTTTGAATGGAAAAAGGATTTGGATAAGATAATATAACTACAGAAAAGCCAATAAATAAAAACGGCTTAAATGCAAATTAAAGAAAATTAAAAAGATAAAACCTATTAAATAAACGCTATCACTATATTTAAAGTGATGAACGTTTAAAACCTAAGACGTACGTTTAATTTAAAAACTACGTAACGTACAAAATAAAACGTGAAATCTACACAATATTAACCCTAAAAATATGAAAATGATATTTTTATAAATCTAATGATAAAAGAAAATTTTTAGAAAAAGAAAATTATTTTTAAGACTAATTATCTAATTAAAAACTACTTTTAACTATTAATTAATTACCTAAAATACAAGAAATTAGGAAATAAAGCTAGAAAAATAAAATTATGAAATGGAAAAGTCTAAAATATCAAACTAGAATTTTCAAAACTATTTTTGTATTTTTCTGATTATTTTTCTATTTTCTAGGAATTTTAAACTATTAAAAACTAATTAAATCACTAAAAATTACCAAATGAACTATGAAAAATATGGAAAATTACTTTTTTTACTTTTTACATTTATCTAAACTTAATAAAATTGAAAAATTATTTTTTTGAACTTTTTCTTAATTTTTTGTATTAAAAGCTAATTAAAAATACTTAAAAACTAATTTAAATTAAGAAAAATAGCAAAACAACTTGGAAAAATCTGAAAATTTCAGGAAAAGTCTAAAATATAATTAGGAATATAAGAAAAATGGAAAAATAGGTGCTTATGTGGAGAAATATGCAACTGCTATGGAAGTGCTTAATGAAATAAGCACTTAATAAGCCAAAAGCTCACCAAATGCTACCAGCTGTTAACAGAAGCTCTGATAAGCTAAAATACCCAAAATACAACAACAATCAACAAGCTTAACACTCTGATAAGCAAGATTCAATGATTTGATGATTTGAGCTTTTGGCTAAAAACAGATTTGGGGTGCCAAGTTTGAGCTCAAGCATAAGCTGCTAGATAAGCTAAAAAGGAAAACCAGAAATGAGAACCTCAAGGAGACCTGGGTAGGTGTTTATAACCCAAAAACCAGACCATGGAAAGCTCAATGGAGCTCTGTGCAATGGCTGCACTTTCTGAGAAAAACTCTCAGTGACTGCTGACAGTGAACAGGGGAGAAAGGCCCAAAAAGAGGAGCTTATTTGAAGCTTTTAGAAAAATGACAAAAATCCACAAAAATATAGATAAGTAAGGGTACCAGTTGAGCTTTTAAGAATGCCCAGTCTCACTTGTTAAGACCCAAAGATGAGATCATTAAAAATCCTGCTAACTGTGCCCAAAACAAGTTTTTGCTATATTGACTTTTGAAGAAATGTTGGGAAGTTGACTTTGGTGAACTTTACCACTGATTTTAAGCACTGAGATGGATGTTATAAGGTGCAATAAGTGTAATGCAGGCTTTGTTTGAGATTTTTAAACACAAAATAAGGAGTTACAATTCCTTGATCCTAACAGTTAACAGGTGAGACAAATGCAAAGGAATTTTTTGACTTTCTGTGATTGCAGACCTAAACCTAGACTGAAGAATGCTCAAATGAGCTTAAGAAAGATAAACTATCAGCAAGCAACCACTAACTAGGCCTTAAGGGCAGTTTAAACTACAAATCCAAACACTCCCTATTTAACTGTTTAGCACACAAAACAGATCTAAACTCTAAACTATCCCATGATACTAATCCAAATAAGTGTAAATACTCTAAATTCAACTATTTAAGGAGATTAAAACTAGTTACCACTACAAAGACAGATTATGCAAATGAAAATTTTAAAAATGACTTACAAGTAGTCCTAAGCCACAATGGCTTGCAACAGAAACTAATGAACCTCTAACCTATATTTCAACCCAAATAGCTACTATTCAACCCATTTCCACTGCATCAACCCATTTCTAGCTCCATTTCCAATTTTAGCCCTCCAGTTGACTTTGGTTGACCAAATTTCAAAAGTGACTAAAACTTAAACATGAGCTTATAGCAAGCTATAAGGAGCTTGTATAAGCTTATTTAAACTTGAAAAGAAGCTTTATGAAGCTTTAACACAAGACTTTGAGAATAACAATTGTAACAGTGGACTTACAAAATGAAATGATATTATAACTGAAAATTGGAACTTGAAATTGATTTATATTAATCAAACAACTTAAGAGAGTACAATTTTACAAAATTTAACAATCTTACAACTTAAATAAAACGTTTACACTAAAAACGACATTTAACTAAATTTTATAAAACTAAAAAACTGCCTCTCACTTCTTCTTTTGCTTTTCTTTTATACCCAATCTCAATTTCTCTCTTCTCTGATGAAATCCCACCAATCCATAGCCATTGGATGGCTCAAATTAATCTCAACCGTTCAAAATGATTTTTTGGCGCCAAATTTCTTGTCTGCCCATTGGAGGTTGAGTGAAGGGATAGTGGTGCATTTAATGTAGCTTGGAAGCTAGTTGGAGGTGAGGGAACATGGGAGAGTGATTGGAGAGGAGGGGGGATGGGTGTAAGCTAGTTTCAGGGAAAGCAGGTAATATGGTGGACTTTGGCGGGTGTTGGTTTTTTTTGACCAAGGTTTGACCAACAGTGGTTAATAATAGGGGGGGTTCACAATTCAGTTGACAGGGGTCCAGAATAGTATCAAAGGTCCAAATTGGTTTGAAAGGGTTTTAAACTTCAAGGGTCTAATGTGTAAATTCTGAAATTGCAAGGACTTGAACTGCCAATCTTTCAAAGATGTTCCAAGGACTTAAAGTGACAATCTTCAAAAGTACAAGGACCAATGTTGCCATTTTGCAATTTTCCAGGGGCCATTTCTGCCAATTTTGAAACTTGAAGGACCATTTTTGTAATTTTCTCAAACTTTTGATATTTTTCACCAAAGGACTAAATTTGACAACTTTTGATTTTAAAAGGACCTTTGGTGACTTTACTTTTGAAATTCTGTGCTCAGGGACTGTTTTTGACAACTTTTGAAACTTGGGGGACTAAAACTGCAATTTTTGCAAATTTGATATGTTTTTCATCTGATTTTGATATTTTTGCATTTAAAACACATAAAACACTGATTTGTGATATTTTGATCATTTTGATGTGTTTCAGAGTGTTTTCAGATGAATTTGCAGTTTATTTTGTACAAAAATGATGAGTATTTACACACTCATCAGTGATCAATTTCCCATGGAACAGAATCACTGGCCAAGTATGCTTCAATCTCATCTAAGATGAAGTCGCTTCCCTCAAACGGAGTGAGAGAAGGAGTAGAATTGGCTATGATAGGTTGAGAAGATGTGGTGGAATCCCCACTCACAGAATTATGAGAATAACCAAGAACTTATTGAGAGTACTCTTCAGAAGCAACATCAATGATATCTATTCGGTTAACCGATTCAGAATCATAGTTTGCGGAGTATCTCGAAGTTTGATCAAGGTTAAAAGTGACAGCTTCATTACCAACACGTAATGTGATTTCTTGCTCAAATACATCAATGAGAGCACGGCCCGTTCTCAGGAATCCTCGACCAACAATGAGAGGAACCCGATGATCGGCATCAAAATCAACAACCACGAAGTCAGCTGGAAAATGGAACTTTCCTACTTTCACAAATACGTCCTCAGCAATGCCAAGAGGACGGGATATGGAACGATCTGCAAGCTCAAGAGTCATGCATGTAGGGGTAAGTTCCGGAAGAGAAAGTTTCTTCCATACTGAATAAGGCATCAGATTGATGCTTGCACCAAGATCTGCTAGGGCAAAGCATTCAACCATTCCTGGGAATACACAAGGTAGGAGAAATTTCCCAGGATCTCCAAGCTTTTCTGGAAGCTTTTTCAGGATAACTGCTGAGCAGTTCTCGTTAAGAGGAGTTTTTTCCATTTCAAACAACTTTTCCTTATTGCTTAACATGTGTTTGAGAGTTGATGCAAACTTGGGCATCAGCATGATAGCATCCGCAAAGCTTATGTCAAAGTGTAGTTCTTGGAAAATTTGAAAAAATTTTTCCATTTGATGACTGGCTTTCTCGCGGAGCTTTTGCTCATTCAAACGTGATGGGTAAGGAATAGAAGATTTGGATTTCTGATTCTCAACAGGAGCTACAGGAGGTTCAAAAACAACTCCTTGATTTGACTTGGGTTTCTGGACAACTTGAGGTTGGACTACCGAAGGTAGGACGTGTGCGGTACTTCGTGGGCTTGAATAATGCACCTTGTCCGTTGTTTCCTTGGTAACTTGACTCATTGCCACAGGTGGAGGAGGCATTGGAGTCGTAGGTCCATTGTGTGTCGGAGGTTCACTTTCCACTACCTTTGGGAGAGAAGAAGAAGAAGAGGTAGTAGGAATAGCAGGTCCATTGTATGAAACACCACTTCTGGTTGTGATCGCCTTTGCATCGCCCCTCGGGTTAGCGATCGTGTTGCTCGGAAGTTTTCCTGAGCCCGAGGGTTGATCATTTAAAGACTTCTTAAGATCAGCAATCTGACTGACCAACAACCTGTTCATTTCATCTTGGGATTTCATGAATTGCTTCAGTAACTCATCAGATGATGGTCCTGGAGGAATAATGGCGGGAGGAGCTGGAGGGATAATTTGAGGCCGTATGTTTTGATTATAGCCAAAATTCCCTTGATTAGGATTCATATTCCCCTGAAATTGATTCCCTCGATTGAAATTGTTTTGACTGAGGTTTCCTTGATGTTGGAAACCTTGATTGGGTCCAGGATAGAAATTACCTTGGTTTTGATAACCTTGGTTCATTCTCGGTTGGTTCTGATTCCGGTTTTGCATGTTATGATTCTGGTTAAAACCGGGTGGTTCCTGATTAGTGTTAGCACGGTAGTGTGGTTCATTTTGAGGACGGTATTGAGTACCTCCTTGTTGTGAACTACCGGCTAGAGCATTGGCTTCAAATGGACTACCATCGGTGGCAGTACAATTGTAGTATGCATGAGGACCACCACAAGTAACACAACTCTCGACTTTCTTCACTTCAGCATGTGTTGGTGTCTGAGTGAAGGTCACTTTCTTTTGGTTAGCAAGAACCAAAGCCTGAACAATGTCTGTGAGTTTGTCAATCTTAGCATCGGTGCTAGATGTACTCACGGGAGATGAAGAAGAAGAAGGTCCAGCATGAGACTGATATGTCTTTGCTCGGAAAGGGCGGACCTGAGACTTGTTCTCAATGATTTGCAAGGCCTCTTTTGTGGTCTTGCTCAGGAAATTACCTCCCGCGGAGGCATTCAAAGAGTCTTGATTAGTCTGATTGAGACCATTATAGAAAGTATCCATTTTCATTAACTCGGTAAAACCATGATGCGGACACTTGCGAAGCAACTCTTTGTAACGATCCCATGCCTCACCGAATGATTCATCAAATCTCTGAGAAAATTTCATTATCTCATTCTTAAGACTTGTGGTTCGGGATGGAGGATAGAACTCGTTAACGAACTTGGTAACTAGATCTTCCCATGTCTCAATAGAACGAGGGGGTTGTTTCTCAAGCCAATTCCGGGCTTGTCCCTCTAGAGAAAATGGCAACAGAAGAAGCTTGATAGCTTCATGTGGGACATTCTTGTATTTGATGGTAGATGCAATCTTGTTAAACCATCGAATGTGTGCATGAGGATCATCCCGCTCAAAACCATAGAATTGGCTTTGGGTTACTAGATTAAGCAACCCGGTTTTGAGCTCAAAAGTATCAGCTACAATGGCTGGAACAATAATGGCATCTCCGTAACCCTCGATGGGTGCCTGGAGAAGCTCATTCATGGGCTTGTCTTCTGCCATTTCGACAGGAGGTGGTGGTGGTAGACGTTCCTCAGTCACGGCTGAAGGAGCAGAACGTCCTCTACGTCTACGAGGAATCTTTCCAAGTTCTGAAAGTGGACTTGTAGAACTGGAAGAACGAGTGCGCATGCACTAAGTATAAAAATTAATTTTTCAAAACAAAAGCAAGGCAAAACGACAAGTGAACTTAACCAATAATCACAAATGAAATGGCTTCTTTGAAAAAGGTACACCAAATCACAAGGACACAAAGGCAAGTTTTAAATCTGATGTTCGGGAACTTATTATGGTCACACCCCCAGTTAGTAGGTGTACTGCCTTGATTTGCGGTGGTTGATTTTTATGTATATATATTAAGTACCACTGAAAAGACGTAGGTAAGATTTGTGCAAATGGGTTTAAAACTTTTTGGACAATATTTTTGGTATCGTCTCGTTTAACCAAATCGTATCTCTTTAAGAATCACCTCAAAAGAAACACAAGATAGAAAACGTTTCGATTGTTTTGTTGTTTTATATTTTTTTGGTGTTTTTAACACTTTAGGAAAAGTGCTAATGAACTTTTTGAGATTTTCTGATAATTTTACAAAAAACTTTTTACAAATGGTGGTATATGCGCAAGAAGGGGTCTGAAAATGGCTAAACACACGCTAAAGCCTCCCCGGCAGCGGCGCCAAAAATTGATCTGTGCTGAAAACAGTCAAGCTTAATCACACAAGCTAGCCACTTGTGAATGGCTAACCGTAAGAAGCTTAAAACTGCTTAAAACACAAATGCAATGAAGATCTGGAGAATACAGTGGATTCCCGGGTCGTTAAGTCCCACGGAGACTCAATGGTGTGCCAAAACAAACTCCGATGATAGAATGATCACTAAGGATAGTGATCAGTAAAGGTTTTGGATGAATATTACACTACTGATTGATTGGAATGAGATTGGAAACAAATTTGGAAAACACAACAATCAGATAAAAGAAACGTAAATACGTACGTTTAAAAACTACGTATACGTACAAAATAAAAAGTGAATCTAAGAAATAAAAGACCTAAAAATATGAAAATAACATTTTTGGAATCCTAAGAAAATTATTAGAAAAAGAAAATTATTTTTATAACTTTTTAATTAATTATTATTAATTAAAAACTATTTTAACTATTTAAAAATAACCTAAAATAAGAGAAAATATGAAATAAGGCTAGAAAAATAAAATTATGATTCAGAAAAATCTAAAATATTATAAAACTAATTTTAAAATTAAAAATATATTTTTCACACTTTTTTTCTAATTATTATTAATTAATTACTATTTAAAATACACTTAAATACTAGAAAATATAAAATAAATCTGGAAAATGAAATTTTAACTTGGAAAAATCTAAAATATGATAAAACTAATTTTAAAACTGAAAAGATATTTTTTATGATATTTAATTATTTATTACTAATTAATTACTATTTTTAACTATTTAAAATTATAATAAATACTAAAAAGATTAGGAAAATTATGAAACTTTTTCTAAAAATACTATATGATGACAGAATACTAAGAAAAATATAAAAACAAGATTTGCTTATTAATAAGATGAAAAGAAAAATCAAAAAGCTAAAAACTATTAAATAAACACTATCACTGATTTTAAATTAAAGTTTTCCTGAATTTTCTTTTTGAAAACTACTTAAATACTAAAAATATGAAACTTTTATAAAGACAAAAATTTTACAAATCACAAATAAGCAGTTTGAGAAGCTTATTATCCAACAGTTGGTTTAAGAGCTTATTTTGGTGAAATAAGCTTAAACAAACTCACACACTGAAACAAAAGCTAAAATAAGATGAAAATAAGCTAGGGTAACTCAAATGAAGCTAAAAGACACAAACAAGCATACTGAAAAGCCAAAAATAAGCAAATAAGCACTTTGATAAAACTGAGAATGGGACAGATATGGGACAAGGTTGAGGCTAATTGCAGCCCTACCAAACAAGCTAAAAAGTGAAAAACCAAACTTGAGACCTCAAGAGGGCTAGATCAGCTATCCAAAGAACCAAAGATCACAATATTTGGGCAACTAATAAGCTCTGTGCAAGCTTATCAAGTTGGACCACCCAACTGTGCACATGGCAGTGTTTTCAAACAGGTACCCAAAAGAAACTAGTTAAAAAGCACTTTATAAGCTGATTGAAAGAAAACTAGCATTTTTCTAATTTTGTTTAGCAACTAAACTTTGATATCCCAAAAGCTTTTAAACTAAAACTCAATATTGAACACTCAATGAAATCCCAAAGTTTATTCAAAAACGACCAAATGAGAATTTGACTTTTTGATTTAAACTAAAAGTTTGACCAAAGTGAACTTTGATCTGATTCTATGCACTGAATTAGATGTATTAAGGTATATAGAGACTGATTTGATTAACACTAACAACTTATAAACACAAAATCATGACTATGAATCATCAAATTCCAACAGTAAGTGACAGAGATGAGATTAAATGGAATTTTGACTTTTGATGAAACAAGGACAGGTTTTCTTGACTTGCTTGAGATATTTAGACCAAGTGTGATACAAATCAATAACAAGCAACCATTCAAACAACCTTTTAAGACAGAATAACAAGCTAATCCAAACACCTTTTTATGAGACTGTTTTGATGTTTTTCAAAGCCAAACTCAGATTTAAACCATAAAACTGATGACAGACCTCATATTATCATTAATTAGGACTAATGAAGCATTAAACAACTATACTAATAACAAGAAATTAAGAAATGACAATAATGCAATTTTTAACTGTCAAGATGAGATTTGGCTAGCTACAAATTTAAAAGAACAAACCACTGATTTTATGGGTTAATTATCCTTAACTAAAACTAATTAACACTAAAACACAAAGATTAAAGCTACTAAACACTAAAACAGTGAAATAACAAAATTGAACAAAAAGGCTTACAAAGGTTATCCAACTGAAAACCAAGAACTAGGAACCAAGAACACTCCTATAGGCTTACCACTAAGCCACTAACCCAAGGCCATCCAAGATTTACCCTGCTCCAGCTGTGAATACCATTTCCATATGGTTTTTGAATTTTAAACTATTTAATTTGTATTTTTGGTAATTTTCCCTTTTAACTTCTAAACTGGTTTTAAGTGTTTCTAAAAGCTTGAATGAGCTTTCTGGGAGCTTATATGTACTATATCAGTCCATAATAACAACTAAAAACATCATTCGAATAACATGAGATTTTTGAGCATAAAATTGCATAAACTGAGTTTATAACTTAAACACTGAAATTGATAATTTCAAAAGGTTTATTACACAATAGATACTTGAAATACAAAGCTTTGAAACTAAAACAAACACTGAAATTCAAAATTAATCTAAAAACGACATGAAATTTTAAAGAATACACTAGATGGATAGATACATTCTTTCTTGGCTCCTCTTTATAGACTTTTATGACTTCTTGATGTCCTCTGATTGTTTCCCACCATTTCTTAGCCATTGGATCATTGAAATGCATCAAAACCGTCCAAGTGGATTTTGGCGCCAAATTCTTCATAGCAGGTTTGATCAATAAATGGTTTGGTTTCAATCAATTAAGAGTTTTTGGTGTTAGTGGAGGTGGAGGGGACAAGGTAAGGGGGTGGGGTGGAGCAAATCATGGAAAACCATGACTGGTTTTGGGATTACAGGGGTTGAAGAGGAGAGCTACAGTGTTGGCGGTATTTTTAGCCGTTTGACTTTCGTTGACCGTGGGAGTATATAATAACGGGGGAGTCCAAAATTGGTTGTGGCAGGGGTCAAAAGGAATTGTGAACTGGGGCTCAAGGGCCATGGGTTCAAGGTCTAAGGGTCAAGCTTGGGTTTGGGCTAAGGATTGGATTGGGCTTGTGTTTGTGTTGGGTTTGATATTTAAAAGGGTGTCCGGTTTGGTTTTTTATACACAAGGACTAGATTTGCAAATCTGCCAAACATGAGGGACCAATCTTGCAGTTTTTCCAAAGCTCTCACAAGGACCAAACTTGCCATAAATGAATAGTACATGGACCACTTTTGCATAAAATTCCATTTTAAAATGTCCAAGGACTATTTTTGCAATTTTTTCAAAGTTTAAGGACCTTTCCTGCCATTTGACCAAAGAATCGTTCAAGGACCAATTTTAACAACTTAGAATATTTCAGGGACCTTGAATGACAAAACTTCACATTTTTGAATTCCAGGGACTAGATTTGACAACTTTTAAAACTTGGGGGACTAAAACTGCCAATTTTTGCAAACTTGAATCATTTTTCATCTGATTTTGATATTTTTGCATTTAAAACACATAAAACACTGATTTGTGATATTTTCATCAATTTGATGCATTTTTGAGAGTTTTCAGATGATTTTGCAGTTTAGATTATACAAAAATGATGAGTATTTAGACACTCATCAATCCCCCACACTGAGATATTGCTAGTCCCTAGCAATGATTTAGATCTTTAATGGATTTTAAAAACTCTTTACCAAAAGCCATCACTTCTGGAGTAGCCAAATGTTTCAGTTCAAGTAAGAACTATGGTACACTGATAACCATCTGATTTATTGGCAAATCATAAACCATATAACGGATTTGATGTGTCTTTACCAGAAGCCGTTTGCTCTGGACTAGCCAACTCTTAGATAAATTATCAATATTATCTTTGGTGAGCTGAATACCAATTATGGATTTTCCACTGCCTTTACCACAAGCCATAACCTTGCGGGCTAGCCAACTCTTCACTTTTTAGGATATGGTGAGTTGAGAACCATACAATTTTGGGCAAATTGCAAGCCATATAAACGGATTTGAGAAATCTTTACCAAGAGCCGTTTGCTCCTGGATTAGCCAATCCTTTTGTTTATCAAACATGGCGGACTGATAACCAATTGAGTAAGTGTAAAACACTTACTCCAAAAAAAAAATTTTTGGCCAAAAACGGGGGAATTGGGTGGATAATATATGATAAAATTCGTGAGAATCCCCCCACACTTAGAAATGAATATTGCCCTCAATATTCAAAGTACCGGTGGTTATGCCGAAACAAAGAACGTGAAAGGGAAATACTACGGCCATTATTTAGAAAGATTTTTTTTTTTTTTTTTTTTTTTTTTTTTTTAGAAAAGATTTTATATACAACAGCGTGGGGAAACTCCCCCACACTAGGGTGGTAGAAAGGGGGTAAGAAGACAGAAATATGGGTGAAAACCCATATGGTGTGTGCTACTATTTTTGATTCCCGAGTCACTAGCTTGACTCGATCCCCGCATTCATTGGTTCATGGGGAAAGTTTGTAGATCCGGGACAACCACAGATGGAATGTCCTCTCCAAAGTAATGCTTCACTCGATGACCATTCACTTTAAAATTAGGACCATCGGGTTGAGATAACTCAACGGTACCATAAGGATAAACCTTAGCAATGGTGAATGGACCAGACCAACGGGACTTGAGCTTTCCCGAGAAAATCTTCAATCTTGAATTGAAAAGAAGGACTCGATCACCAACGTTGAAAACGCGGTTCTTGATTTTAGAGTCATGAATCTTCTTTGTCTTTTGCTTGTAGATCAAAGAGTTCTCGTAAGCTTGATCACGAAGTTCATTTAATTCATTCATTTGAACTTTTCTATGATCACCAGCTGTCTGTATATCGAAGTTTGCATGCTTTAAGGCCCAGTATGCCTTGTGCTCTAGCTCAATCGGAAGATGACATGCCTTTCCGTACACTAGCTTGTATGGAGTACACCCGATGGGTGTTTTGTAAGCTGTACGGAAGGCCCAGAGTGCGTCATCTAGCTTATCCGACCAGGATGCACGATTTTCGCCTACTGTCCTTTCAAGAATTCTTTTAATACCACGGTTGGAAACTTCCACCTGCCCACTTGTTTGGGGGTGGTATGCAGTAGAGAGACGGTGGGTAACACCATACTTTTGCATGACTCTTTCAAATTGGTCATTGCAGAAATGTGTACCACGATCACTGATTATCGCTCTCGGAGTTCCAAACCTGGCAAAAAGAGATTTTAAAAACTTCACAACAACTCGGGCATCATTGGTGGGTAACGCTTTTGCTTCAACCCATTTTGACAGATAGTCAACAGCCACGAGTATGTACTTGTTACCTCGAGAAGATGGAAATGGCCCCATAAAATCAATACCCCATATGTCAAATATCTCACAAACTTGAATGGCATTTTGCGGCATTTCATTTCTTTGAGATATATTTCCGTGACGTTGACAAGCGTCACAGGCTTTGACAAATTCGTGGGCATCCTTATAGATTGTGGGCCAATAAAACCCGGAATCAAACACCTTTTTGGCGGTGTAGTTTGGACTATGATGGCCCCCGGTGGGTCCAGCATGGCAAGCTGTGAGAATGTCAATAGCTTCCTGTCCATAAACACACCGTCGGATGACTTGATACGCACAGATTTTGAATAAGTAGGGGTCGTCCCAGAAATAATGTTTAACATCTATGAAGAATTTGTTCTTCTGTTGGGTCGACATCCCTTTCACAATGAAGTTACCCGCATGGTAATTTGCGAAGTCAGCAAACCATGGGGTGGTAGAATTTCCACGAAAAGAAACCGCATTGAGTGTCTCGAGAGGAAATGTTTCATTTATTTCCTTTTTCTCGAAAACATCTTGGTGAGGGTTTTCTAATCTGGACAGATGATCAGCAGCTAGATTCTCAGCTCCTTTTTTATCACGTATAATGATATCAAATTCCTGGAGGAGGAGAATCCAACGGAGCAATCTCGGCTTTGCATCTTGTTTTACAAAGAGATATTTGAGAGCCGAGTGATCCGTATACACCACGCATTTGGTCAAGATTAAGTATGGCCGAAACTTCTCAAATGCATACACCACGGCTAATAGCTCTTTTTCTGTGGTAGTGTAATGAGTTTGAGCTTCAGTCATAGTCTTACTTGCGTAGTGGATAGGCTGAAAATGCTTAGCTCTACGTTGCCCTAAGACTGCACCGATAGCAAAATCACTTGCATCGCACATGAGCTCAAAAGGCAAGTCCCAGTCGGGAGCAACGAGAATGGGTGCTTCAGTAAGCTTTTTCTTTAATGTTTCAAAAGCTTCGATGCACTCGGGTGAGAAGATAAAAGGAGCATCCTTTTCAAGAAGATGAGGCATAGGCCGGGCGATTTTAGAAAAATCCTGTATGAATCTACGATAGAAACCGGCATGACCTAAAAAACTCCTAATACCTTTGACGGTAGTAGGATGAGGCAGTTTAGCAATAACATCGACTTTTGCTCTATCGACCTCAATCCCGTTTTTTGAAATCTTATGGCCAAGGACTATGCCTTCTTTGACCATAAAGTGACTTTTCTCCCAGTTTAGACAAAGATTGGTGTCTTCACACCTTTGAAGAATTTTTTCTAAATGGGAGAGACATGTTTGAAACGAATCCCCAATGACCGAGAAGTCATCCATAAACACCTCCATTGTTTCCCCGATCATGTCGTGGAAAATGGCCATCATACATCGTTGGAACGTGCCAGGAGCATTACATAAGCCAAAAGGCATACGTTTGTAGGCAAAAGTTCCGTATGGGCAGGTGAATGTGGTTTTCTCTTGATCCTGTGGATCAATGGGGATCTGAAAATATCCCGAGAAACCATCAAGGAAACAATAGTACTCATTCCCTGCTAATCTCTCCAACATTTGGTCCATGAAGGGTAGAGGAAAATGGTCTTTACGGGTGGCGTCATTCAACTTACGATAGTCAATGCAAACACGCCATCCCGTAACCAATCGAGTTGGAATTAACTCGTTATCTTCATTTGTGATAACAGTTATGCCACCCTTTTTAGGAACACAATGAATTGGGCTAACCCAAGGACTATCTGAGATCGGGTAAATCAATCCTGCATCAAGAAGTTTGATAATCTCCTGTTTGATAACATCATGGATTTTTGGATTCACTCTTCTATGATGTTGAACTGCTGGCTTGAAGTCATCCTCCATTAAGATTTTATGAGTACAGAACTCAGGGTTGATACCCTTAATATCGGAGAGTTTCCAAGCAATTTCTTGCTTGTGTGACTTCAAGACCTTTATGAGAGCAGCTTTTTCATCTTTACTCAAATCTCGAGCAATAATGACGGGTAATTTATCATCTCCTTCTAGAAATGCATACTCGAGATGAGGAGGTAAGTCCTTAAGCTCAACCTCAGGAAATTCTTCAGTTTTCTCAACTGACTTGACTTCCTTGTTATTAAGTTTGATGGGAGGGAGAGGAGGAGAAGTGTCCTGATTTAACAACTTCTTAAGAAGAATATCTCCCTCCAGATTAATCTCATTTTGATTAATCTCATTAGGAATTGAATCACTAGAGTGAGGGGTTGATGATGGATCACCATTAAGCAACTTCTCAATGAGAAGTATGTCCCCCTCAATGTCAATTGGAGCGTGATCAATTTCCCATGGAACAGAATCACTGGCCAAGTATGCTTCAATCTCATCTAAGATGAAGTCGCTTCCCTCAAACGGAGTGAGAGAAGGAGTAGAATTGGCTATGATAGGTTGAGAAGATGTGGTGGAATCCCCACTCACAGAATTATGAGAATAACCAAGAACTTCTTGAGAGTACTCTTCAGAAGCAACATCAATGATATCTATTCGGTTAACCGATTCAGAATCATAGTTTGCGGAGTATCTCGAAGTTTGATCAAGGTTAAAAGTGACAGCTTTATTACCAACACGTAATGTGATTTCTTGCTCAAATACATCAATGAGAGCACGACCCGTTCTCAGGAATCCTCGACCAACAATGAGAGGAACCCGATGATCGGCATCAAAATCAACAACTACGAAGTCAGCTGGAAAATGGAACTTTCCTACTTTCACAAATACGTCCTCAGCAATGCCAAGAGGACGGGATATGGAACGATCTGCAAGCTCAAGAGTCATGCATGTAGGGGTAAGTTCCGGAAGAGAAAGTTTCTTCCATACTGAATAAGGCATCAGATTGATGCTTGCACCAAGATCTGCTAGGGCAAAGCATTCAACCATTCCTGGGAATACACAAGGTAGGAGAAATTTCCCAGGATCTCCAAGCTTTTCTGGAAGCTTTTTCAGGATAACTGCTGAGCAGTTCTCGTTAAGAGGAGTTTTTTCCATTTCAAACAACTTTTCCTTATTGCTTAACATGTGTTTGAGAGTTGATGCAAACTTGGGCATCAGCATGATAGCATCCGCAAAGCTTATGTCAAAGTGTAGTTCTTGGAAAATTTGAAAAAATTTTTCCATTTGATGACTGGCTTTCTCGCGGAGCTTTTGCTCATTCAAACGTGATGGGTAAGGAATAGAAGATTTGGATTTCTGATTCTCAACAGGAGCTACAGGAGGTTCAAAAACAACTCCTTGATTTGACTTGGGTTTCTGGACAACTTGAGGTTGGACTACCGAAGGTAGGACGTGTGCGGTACTTCGTGGGCTTGAATAATGCACCTTGTCCGTTGTTTCCTTGGTAACTTGACTCATTGCCACAGGTGGAGGAGGCATTGGAGTCGTAGGTCCATTGTGTGTCGGAGGTTCACTTTCCACTACCTTTGGGAGAGAAGAAGAAGAAGAGGTAGTAGGAATAGCAGGTCCATTGTATGAAACACCACTTCTGGTTGTGATCGCCTTTGCATCGCCCCTCGGGTTAGCGATCGTGTTGCTCGGAAGTTTTCCTGAGCCCGAGGGTTGATCATTTAAAGACTTCTTAAGATCAGCAATCTGACTGACCAACAACCTGTTCATTTCATCTTGGGATTTCATGAATTGCTTCAGTAACTCATCAGATGATGGTCCTGGAGGAATAATGGCGGGAGGAGCTGGAGGGATAATTTGAGGCCGTATGTTTTGATTATAGCCAAAATTCCCTTGATTAGGATTCATATTCCCCTGAAATTGATTCCCTCGATTGAAATTGTTTTGACTGAGGTTTCCTTGATGTTGGAAACCTTGATTGGGTCCAGGATAGAAATTACCTTGGTTTTGATAACCTTGGTTCATTCTCGGTTGGTTCTGATTCCGGTTTTGCATGTTATGATTCTGGTTAAAACCGGGTGGTTCCTGATTAGTGTTAGCACGGTAGTGTGGTTCATTTTGAGGACGGTATTGAGTACCTCCTTGCTGTGAACTACCGGCTAGAGCATTGGCTTCAAATGGACTACCATCGGTGGCAGTACAATTGTAGTATGCATGAGGACCACCACAAGTAACACAACTCTCGACTTTCTTCACTTCAGCATGTGTTGGTGTCTGAGTGAAGGTCACTTTCTTTTGGTTAGCAAGAACCAAAGCCTGAACAATGTCTGTGAGTTTGTCAATCTTAGCATCGGTGCTAGATGTACTCACGGGAGATGAAGAAGAAGAAGGTCCAGCATGAGACTGATATGTCTTTGCTCGGAAAGGGCGGACCTGAGACTTGTTCTCAATGATTTGCAAGGCCTCTTTTGTGGTCTTGCTCAGGAAATTACCTCCCGCGGAGGCATTCAAAGAGTCTTGATTAGTCTGATTGAGACCATTATAGAAAGTATCCATTTGCATTAACTCGGTAAAACCATGATGCGGACACTTGCGAAGCAACTCTTTGTAACGATCCCATGCCTCCCCGAATGATTCATCAAATCTCTGAGAAAATTTCATTATCTCATTCTTAAGACTTGTGGTTCGGGATGGAGGATAGAACTCGTTAACGAACTTGGTGACTAGATCTTCCCATGTCTCAATAGAACGAGGGGGTTGTTTCTCAAGCCAATTCCGGGCTTGTCCCTCTAGAGAAAATGGCAACAGAAGAAGCTTGATAGCTTCATGTGGGACATTCTTGTATTTGATGGTAGATGCAATCTTGTTAAACCGTCGAATGTGTGCATGAGGATCATCCCGCTCAAAACCATAGAATTGGCTTTGGGTTACTAGATTAAGCAACCCGGTTTTGAGCTCAAAAGTATCAGCTACAATGGCTGGAACAATAATGGCATCTCCGTAACCCTCGATGGGTGCCTGGAGAAGCTCATTCATGGGCTTGTCTTCTGCCATTTCGACAGGAGGTGGTGGTGGTAGACGTTCCTCAGTCACGGCTGAAGGAGCAGAACGTCCTCTACGTCTACGAGGAATCTTTCCAAGTTCTGAAAGTGGACTTGTAGAACTGGAAGAACGAGTGCGCATGCACTAAGTATAAAAATCAATTTTTCAAAACAAAAGCAAGGCAAAACGACAAGTGAACTTAACCAATAATCACAAATGAAATGGCTTCTTTGAAAAAGGTACACCAAATCACAAGGACACAAAGGCAAGTTTTAAATCTGATGTTCGGGAACTTATTATGGTCACACCCCCAGTTAGTAGGTGTACTGCCTTGATTTGCGGTGGTTGATTTTTATGTATATATATTAAGTACCACTGAAAAGACGTAGGTAAGATTTGTGCAAATGGGTTTAAAACTTTTTGGACAATATTTTTGGTATCGTCTCGTTTAACCAAATCGTATCTCTTTAAGAATCACCTCAAAAGAAACACAAGATAGAAAACGTTCCGATTGTTTTGTTGTTTTATATTTTTTTGGTGTTTTTAACACTTTAGGAAAAGTGCTAATGAACTTTTTGAGATTTTCTGATAATTTTACAAAAAACTTTTTACAAATGGTGGTATATGTGCAAGAAGGGGTCTGAAAATGGCTAAACACACGCTAAAGCCTCCCCGGCAGCGGCGCCAAAAATTGATCTGTGCTGAAAACAGTCAAGCTTAATCACACAAGCTAGCCACTTGTGAATGGCTAACCGTAAGAAGCTTAAAACTGCTTAAAACACAAATGCAATGAAGATCTGGAGAATACAGTGGATTCCCGGGTCGTTAAGTCCCACGGAGACTCAATGGTGTGCCAAAACAAACTCAGATGATAGAATGATCACTAAGGATAGTGATCAGTAAAGGTTTTGGATGAATATTACACTACTGATTGATTGGAATGAGATTGGAAACAAATTTGGAAAACACAACAATCAGATAAAAGAAACGTAAATACGTACGTTTAAAAACTACGTATACGTACAAAATAAAAAGTGAATCTAAGAAATAAAAGACCTAAAAATATGAAAATAACATTTTTGGAATCCTAAGAAAATTATTAGAAAAAGAAAATTATTTTTATAACTTTTTAATTAATTATTATTAATTAAAAACTATTTTAACTATTTAAAAATAACCTAAAATAAGAGAAAATATGAAATAAGGCTAGAAAAATAAAATTATGATTCAGAAAAATCTAAAATATTATAAAACTAATTTTAAAATTAAAAATATATTTTTCACACTTTTTTTCTAATTATTATTAATTAATTACTATTTAAAATACACTTAAATACTAGAAAATATAAAATAAATCTGGAAAATGAAATTTTAACTTGGAAAAATCTAAAATATGATAAAACTAATTTTAAAACTGAAAAGATATTTTTTATGCTTTTTAATTATTTATTACTAATTAATTACTATTTTTAACTATTTAAAATTATAATAAATACTAAAAAGATTAGGAAAATTATGAAACTTTTTCTAAAAATACTATATGATGACAGAATACTAAGAAAAATATAAAAACAAGATTTGCTTATTAATAAGATGAAAAGAAAAATCAAAAAGCTAAAAACTATTAAATAAACACTATCACTGATTTTAAATTAAAGTTTTCCTGGATTTTCTTTTTGAAAACTACTTAAATACTAAAAATATGAAACTTTTATAAAGACAAAAATTTTACAAATCACAAATAAGCAGTTTGAGAAGCTTATTATCCAACAGTTGGTTTAAGAGCTTATTTTGGTGAAATAAGCTTAAACAAACTCACACACTGAAACAAAAGCTAAAATAAGATGAAAATAAGCTAGGGTAACTCAAATGAAGCTAAAAGACACAAACAAGCATACTGAAAAGCCAAAAATAAGCAAATAAGCACTTTGATAAAACTGAGAATGGGACAGATATGGGACAAGGTTGAGGCTAATTGCAGCCCTACCAAACAAGCTAAGAAGTGAAAAACCAAACTTGAGACCTCAAGAGGGCTAGATCAGCTATCCAAAGAACCAAAGATCACAATATTTGAGCAACTAATAAGCTCTGTGCAAGCTTATCAAGTTGGACCACCCAACTGTGCACATGGCAGTGTTTTCAAACAGGTACCCAAAAGAAACTAGTTAAAAAGCACTTTATAAGCTGATTGAAAGAAAACTAGCATTTTTCTAATTTTTTTTAGCAACTAAACTTTGATATCCCAAAAGCTTTTAAACTAAAACTCAATATTGAACACTCAATGAAATCCCAAAGTTTATTCAAAAACGACCAAATGAGAATTTGACTTTTTGATTTAAACTAAAAGTTTGACCAAAGTGAACTTTGATCTGATTCTATGCACTGAATTAGATGTATTAAGGTATATAGAGACTGATTTGATTAACACTAACAACTTATAAACACAAAATCATGACTATGAATCATCAAATTCCAACAGTAAGTGACAGAGATGAGATTAAATGGAATTTTGACTTTTGATGAAACAAGGACAGGTTTTCTTGACTTGCTTGAGATATTTAGACCAAGTGTGATACAAATCAATAACAAGCAACCATTCAAACAACCTTTTAAGACAGAATAACAAGCTAATCCAAACACCTTTTTATGAGACTGTTTTGATGTTTTTCAAAGCCAAACTCAAATTTAAACCATAAAACTGATGACAGACCTCATATTATCATTAATTAGGACTAATGAAGCATTAAACAACTATACTAATAACAAGAAATTAAGAAATGACAATAATGCAATTTTTAAATAGTGAGCCATTTCTTCATTGTTTCTCACCCCTTTCTAACATACTTTCCCCCTGAGTTAAAAACTCTCTAACCCCAGATCCAAGAGATCTATGTTTGTAGTTTTGTTTTTGTGTGATCTTCTAGGTTCCTCTTAAAGGCGAGATCACCACCTTTGAAGTCGAGCAAGCTCAAGTCTATGAGTTGTCATGCTTCCTCATCATCAATACTACTGAAGTATTCTTGTTGATAATTGTTTTTCTTTTCCTAAGAAGTGTTGAAGACATTTCTGAAAGGTGTCTCAAGTGTCAAGATGCAGATATTAGTGAAGGGTATCTATCGTCCATATCATAAGTGTCACACCCCCAAATTACCTATTTTGCAGCGGAATGGAATTCCTGGGGGATGACTGTCATAGCATCACAATCACAGTTATATTGAACGACCTAAAGTGTCGTTTGAAAAGAACATCGTTTGATATATTAAAAACATTCAGAGTTACAAAGATAGGTCCCAAATGAAAATCAACATGTGCGGAAAATAAGTTTGGTACAAGTCAAACGATGTTTTTAAAGTGTATAAATCCCATGTGAGACGCGTCGTCACCGCGACTCTATGATATGTCCACATGCATGCCATGAAGGATATGCCTTAGATACCTGAGATAAAACATGCTTAAAAGTCAACACAAAGGTTGAGTGAAATCCATAGGTTTAATTAATTCGTTTGAACACAATATTCGTAGTGTGAATTACGTTGTTTCACACTCATCGTTGAAAACAAAACAGCATTTATTTCACTAAGTTCATGACAACCAAAGCGTAAACCTCGTACCAATAGAAATTGGTAAAATCGTTTCATCGCAGCCCTAGTATGGTAAACTTGCCAATTTACCTTAATGATTCAAATATAGTGCGTTCGATTTCCCCTAACTTGGTCAATAAGAACGGGAGTGTTAATTCCAATAGGCCTATTCACAATATTCGCGCTCACTCGCAAGTGACTAATGGTGCATGATGTAGGGACTTCAAACATGGCAATAGAATACTTAGTGACGATAAAGCATTTAGATATAGCATACAGTTCAAAGCATTTGTGTTCGATTAAAAATAGTTGAGCATGTATCTCCCCCAAGAGTTTGTAAAACAATGAAGTAATAGAAAGTGGGGCTATAAACTCACCTTGAGGTCCTTTAGATATTTCTCGAGTCTTATCAAGTGTCATAAAATGGACGTTCACCTAATTAATAATTTCACCGCACTAAATTCAGGAAACATATCTCTCATGGTTTACCAAGATACATGACTTAACTCTCTCTAGTGAGACACCACTACTTGTTTAACTAATCTCGTGACTTACAAAATTAATTGACATATAAAAATTTAAACCACAAATAAAATATACAAGTACTTTTTTTAAGAACTTCAACATATGATACTCTGCCATTAAGCTCCAAATAACTTACTTAACAAACATGTTGGCTCTTTCCCTTTCATTTACTTAATTTATTAATTCTTTTATTTATCTATGGTTTCTGTTTCCAAAATGATGACCACAAAAGACTAATAAGAAACCTCATTTCTTTTCAAATGACCATATGAAATTTTGTCACTTAATTTTAGATAGTCATTCCTATTGTTTTAGTATTCTGTCGACTCTTCCTTTTACTTGAACGTTATTCTTCAACAATAACAAGAAACCATTTCAAGAGGCCTCAATATGTATCAACTAATTATATCTTTGTTTCATGATATTAAATTAATAAGGAGTAGATTTATTTACCCATCAATAGCACAAACTGAGAAGATAACTCACCATAACTAATAGGATATGACGAGATAAAGTGTAACGGGAAGTCGCGAGCTTCGTGATGCAAGAAGATGATATATAGTCGTTTGAATATATTTGTTGAGGTTGCTTGATAAGCAGTAAGTTTATTTTTTTTTTTAAAGTTGTTTCGTTTGTATGGGCACAATTTATATATCATTCAAATGATGTATCCTGCATATTGAGACTTTGTTATAGCAAGATACATATGATGTGACGATCATGAAAGTATGGTAAACTATTACATGCAAAGGGTACGTATGCATGATACGTGTTATGTTGTAGGGTGACAAAATTTGTGATGTTGCATATAAGGTGACACGTTTGTAAAGAAAATAGAAACGTGTCAAGTTTACAAATAAATTTACAATGCAACTTGTTTTGTTGGATATTTGCATCATTTATATTATAAAATGACATCTAAAAAAAAGAGTTTAAAGAACATATAACCTGCTCTATAAGACGTTGTGGAATTTTGAATTAAACTATTATTCTTTTATGGTTTATATATGATTACCAACAAACTAAGTACAACTTTTACTCTCTAATGCATTCGTGGGTGTTTAATTGTGGGTAATGGAAGCAAAGTGTGTTTATTATGTGTTATAATAATAGTTTAGTATTTAGAGGGTATAGTTTGATCCCGGTAATTACTAATATTAAACCTTTAAGCCACAAAACTTAAAACCAGGTAACATAAGAATATAATACTTATGAAAATCTCTAAAACTTATCAATATACTTCATATTAATTTTGATATGAAGATGCCAACGTAAAAACGTAAAGTTTTTAAGTTTGAGTGACACTAACTATTTTAAAATAATTTGAGCATATCAATGAAATTTATTTGACGTTAAATAAAAGTGTAAGTCGATGGTACGTTCATAACACGAGGGTGCCTAAAAGAAGTGAACAAAATAAAATATATCGAAGTCATAAAAATTATAAAAATACATTTCTTACAAGAATTTAGTGAAGTAATATTTATCGAGTAGTATTTACGAAAACCGTCGTAAATAAATATACATAACAATTTATATACAAAATAAGTTTAAAACACCGGGTAAACTAATATTATAATTTTTATAATCTTAAAATGAGTATAAAAATATATCTGGATAATTTTTGGAAGTGTCGGATTAATTATTCAAAATAAATGATTACGCGATAGCGTTTATTTAATAGGAAAAAATACGTTTAATGAAATATGCAAATTCATGCATGAACTAATATGATGATGATGTTACTAATGATATGTAGACTAAATCTAGTCTATATGAAATGTTCTCAATGATGTTCCATGAATACGCAGCTTAACCCTTAAGGTTACAAGTATTTGATATTCGTAAACCTAGTTTACGAAATGATGAATAATAACCATGAATAATGATTTTTCTCTGGCGATGAATAGTATTTCGTGAATAGTAAAATTTTGAAATACGTTCTCAGAATATTACTTCGACTCCGAAAACGATGAATAGTAAAACGGTGAATAGTGATCGATGAATAGTAAATTCTCAAGATGAATAGTAAATTTGAGAAATGACCTGAAAGTACGAGTTGTCACATTCGCCCATCCAAAAAGGAATTCAGTCCCTGAATTCAGTTCGTGTTAGTCCATCGAATTTTTGAGTTTGTGATGAATAACGAGGAAAGAAGACATGAAGAGGTGTCGTTATGGTTATCGATGATTGAGAGCGTACAAAACATCATAGTAGAGAAAATATTGGATGAATATCTCCGATGAGCATCACTTTGGAATTTTTGGAATATGTGAAAATTTTGCTTGCACTAAGATTTATAAATAACTGCTCCCAACATAACATGATCCCTCCATAATTAGACATAGTTAGCTAGGCTATGTATAATTAAAGAACGATAATGTAATGTTCGGTTTAGCTGTTATAACTCTCAATGTTTACATAGATTTAAACCGTGTCGTTAAAATGGTCGTTAAAGTAAAAGGAAGTAAAATTCTCGTAAGTGATAACAAATCGGAAAGAAAATAAAGTACGATAGATGAGAATATTTTACAACGAGTGGTTTATCAAAAAGTAATACATCTTAAGTTATAAAGATCCGGATACGATGGAAGACATAAACTTAGTACAACATAGTACATAAGGAAAATAAGACTGTTAGTTTCCGAACTTCTTCAGTCTTCCGCGTTGTTGAAATCCTCTTGAGCTTCACCTCCTTCTAACATGTAGGCATTCCCATGAGCACCTTCAACTTGTTGACCTCCGTTTTGAGGACATTGGTTCCGATAGTGTCCTTGTTCCCCACATCCGAAGCATGTGACTACGGCCTAACCTCTACAATCCCTGGCTAGGTGTCCCGATTTTTGGCATTTGTGGCACTTGGCAGGGCAAGGACCCGAGTGATGAAAATTACATCGATTACATAGTGGGTGTGTTCCAGCATAACCTCTGCCTTCCATTGGTGCAGCGACATAAACCATTCCAGCTTCTTGCCTTCTATTATGTTGTTGATGATGGTTAGTATTACGGTTTTGGTTGTTGTTATTATAACCTCCTTGGTCGTTTTCCCATTTCCTTTTGTTGTTGTTGATTTGGTTATCGTCGTTGTTGTTGTTGTTTTGGTTGTTGTTGTAGTTGATGCGGTTGTTGGTATTGTTGTTACGGTTAGTGTTGGTGATGTTGCCTCTCTTTACTACTTGTGCCATAAGCTTTTGAGACACTCGAATAGATTCCTCAATCGTTTGCGGATCAAAGGAAATCACATCGCCTTGAATAATTTCGGGAAGTCCTCGAATGAAAGCCTCCAGTAGCTTCTCGTTATCCGAAACCATAGATGGGCATAACACGGCCAATTCTTGAAACCTTCGAATGTAAGTATCAATGTCATACCCAATAGTTACCAGTTCATAGAATTCGGTCTCTAACTTTTTCACCTCCGTACGCGGACAATACTTCTTCGTTAACAACCCTTTGAATTGCTCCCAAGTGAGCTTGAAAGCATTTTCCATCCCCATTGGCTGAGCATACGAATTCCACCAAGACATTGCCCCATCAAGTAGTGTACTTGTAGCAAACTTAACCTTGCTATCCTCCGGGCAATTACATAACAGAAACACAGACTCCATTTTCTCGAACCATCTAACCATGGCAGTTGCCCCTTCAGTACCCTTGAACTTAGTAGGATCTCCACTTTTAAAATCCTTATACGAACAACTTCTAACCCTAGACCCTCCTGCAATTCCTGCAGCAGCAGCAAGTCTAGCGGCTTCAGCTTCCGCCGCAATTCTAGTAGCTTCAGCAGTTGCGGCAACCGCGGCGGCATTAGCAAGCCTGGCAGCTTCAGCATTAGCTGCAGCCTCAGCGGCAGTGGCGAGTCTAGCGGCTTCGGCAGTGGTTGCAGCCTCAGCAGCATTGGAAAGTCTAGCGGCTTCGGCAGTAGCCGCAGCCTCAGCAGCAGCCGCCACTGTTGCTCTTTCAGTCCTTAAAGCATTGGCTATACTATCCCTCACAAACTTTTGCATAGCCGCTTGTGTCAAAACTTGTGGAGCTTTCTTCGGCGCCATAACTCTTCAAAATAAGAGGAAGGGTGAGACGTAGCAAAGTCCTATGTTAATAATAAACGCTCTAAAGAGATGTGATATGAGATAATAAATTTAAGGTTGTCTTTCAAAAATGAATGATGGATTCCAAGAAGATGGGTTATGAGATGTCGTAAGTGCTTCAAATGTACGATGGTTAGTGACTTAATGTGTGAATAACGTGTAACTCGACATGTTGGTGGTGATCAAAGGAGTGAGAGTGACTTTGTCGTACTTAAAGGTTTTATCTCGGCATTCGACGTTATCGGTGATGAGTCAACTGATATTAAAATTGTGATAGGGAATGACAAGGCATTCTTCACGTTGGAGTATGAGGAAATGATAATGGGATGGGTATTTAAAGGCATCCATGTGACAATCGATGTGAAATGAAAGTAAATAACTCGAAAAATGTACGTATAAACCGCATGTAAAGTGAACATGCACTTATGATGAAATGATGAGATGCTATGATGATGTAGTTATAGTCTAGGGTCAAAGATGCAACCTAGTTCTCTATAACCGAAGCTCTGATGCCAATCTGTCACACCCCCAAATTACCTATTTTGCAGCGGAATGGAATTCCTGGGGGATGACTGTCATAGCATCACAATCACAGTTATATTGAACGACCTAAAGTGTCGTTTGAAAAGAACATCGTTTGATATATTAAAAACATTCAGAGTTACAAAGATAGGTCCCAAATGAAAATCAACATGTGCGGAAAATAAGTTTGGTACAAGTCAAACGATGTTTTTAAAGTGTATAAATCCCATGTGAGACGCGTCGTCACCGCGACTCTATGATATGTCCACATGCATGCCATGAAGGATATGCCTTAGATACCTGAGATAAAACATGCTTAAAAGTCAACACAAAGGTTGAGTGAAATCCATAGGTTTAATTAATTCGTTTGAACACAATATTCGTAGTGTGAATTACGTTGTTTCACACTCATCGTTGAAAACAAAACAACATTTATTTCACTAAGTTCATGACAACCAAAGCGTAAACCTCGTACCAATAGAAATTGGTAAAATCGTTTCATCGCAGCCCTAGTATGGTAAACTTGCCAATTTACCTTAATGATTCAAATATAGTGCGTTCGATTTCCCCTAACTTGGTCAATAAGAACGGGAGTGTTAATTCCAATAGGCCTATTCACAATATTCGCGCTCACTCGCAAGTGACTAATGGTGCATGATGTAGGGACTTCAAACATGGCAATAGAATACTTAGTGACGATAAAGCATTTAGATATAGCATACAGTTCAAAGCATTTGTGTTCGATTAAAAATAGTTGAGCATGTATCTCCCCCAAGAGTTTGTAAAACAATTAAGTAATAGAAAGTGGGGCTATGAACTCACCTTGAGGTCCTTTAGATATTTCTCGAGTCTTATCAAGTGTCATAAAATGGACGTTCACCTAATTAATAATTTCACCGCACTAAATTCAGTAAACATATCTCTCATGGTTTACCAAGATACATGACTTAACTCTCTCTAGTGAGACACCACTACTTGTTTAACTAATCTCGTGACTTACAAAATTAATTGACATATAAAAATTTAAACCACAAATAAAATATACAAGTACTTTTTTTAAGAACTTCAACATATGATACTCTGCCATTAAGCTCCAAATAACTTACTTAACAAACATGTTGGCTCTTTCCCTTTCATTTACTTAATTTATTAATTCTTTTATTTATCTATGGTTTCTGTTTCCAAAATGATGACCACAAAAGACTAATAAGAAACCTCATTTCTTTTCAAATGACCATATGAAATTTTGTCACTTAATTTTAGATAGTCATTCCTATTGTTTTAGTATTCTGTCGACTCTTCCTTTTACTTGAACGTTATTCTTCAACAATAACAAGAAACCATTTCAAGAGGCCTCAATATGTATCAACTAATTATATCTTTGTTTCATGATATTAAATTAATAAGGAGTAGATTTATTTACCCATCAATAGCACAAACTGAGAAGATAACTCACCATAACTGATAGGATATGACGAGATAAAGTGTAACGGGAAGTCGCGAGCTTCGTGATGCAAGAAGATGATATATAGTCGTTTGAATATATTTGTTGAGGTTGCTTGATAAGCAGTAAGTTTATTTTTTTTTTAAAGTTGTTTCGTTTGTATGGGCACAATTTATATATCATTCAAATGATGTATCCTGCATATTGAGACTTTGTTATAGCAAGATACATATGATGTGACGATCATGAAAGTATGGTAAACTATTACATGCAAAGGGTACGTATGCATGATACGTGTTATGTTGTAGGGTGACAAAATTTGTGATGTTGCATATAAGGTGACACGTTTGTAAAGAAAATAGAAACGTGTCAAGTTTACAAATAAATTTACAATGCAACTTGTTTTGTTGGATATTTGCATCATTTATATTATAAAATGACATCTAAAAAAAAGAGTTTAAAGAACATATAACCTGCTCTATAAGACGTTGTGGAATTTTGAATTAAACTATTATTCTTTTATGGTTTATATATGATTACCAACAAACTAAGTACAACTTTTACTCTCTAATGCATTCGTGGGTGTTTAATTGTGGGTAATGGAAGCAAAGTGTGTTTATTATGTGTTATAATAATAGTTTAGTATTTAGAGGGTATAGTTTGATCCCGGTAATTACTAATATTAAACCTTTAAGCCACAAAACTTAAAACCAGGTAACATAAGAATATAATACTTATGAAAATCTCTAAAACTTATCAATATACTTCATATTAATTTTGATATGAAGATGCCAACGTAAAAACGTAAAGTTTTTAAGTTTGAGTGACACTAACTATTTTAAAATAATTTGAGCATATCAATGAAATTTATTTGACGTTAAATAAAAGTGTAAGTCGATGGTACGTTCATAACACGATGGTGCCTAAAAGAAGTGAACAAAATAAAATATATCGAAGTCATAAAAATTATAAAAATACATTTCTTATAAGAATTTAGTGAAGTAATATTTATCGAGTAGTATTTACGAAAACCGTCGTAAATAAATATACATAACAATTTATATACAAAATAAATTTAAAACACCGGGTAAACTAATATTATAATTTTTACAATCTTAAAATGAGTATAAAAATATATCTGGATAATTTTTGGAAGTGTCGGATTAATTATTCAAAATAAATGATTACGCGATAGCGTTTATTTAATAGGAAAAAATACGTTTAATGAAATATGCAAATTCATGCATGAACTAATATGATGATGATGTTACTAATGATATGTAGACTAAATCTAGTCTATATGAAATGTTCTCAATGATGTTCCATGAATACGCAGCTTAACCCTTAAGGTTACACGTATTTGATATTCGTAAACCTAGTTTACGAAATGATGAATAATAACCATGAATAATGATTTTTCTCTGGAGATGAATAGTATTTCGTGAATAGTAAAATTTTGAAATACGTTCTCAGAATATTACTTCGACTCCGAAAACGATGAATAGTAAAACGGTGAATAGTAATCGATGAATAGTAAATTCTCAAGATGAATAGTAAATTTGAGAAATGACCTGAAAGTACGAGTTGTCACAATAAGCACTTGTGGTGGGTGCTTAGAAGTCAAGACTAGAAGAATTAGTGAAGGGTGCTTAGAAGTCAAGACTAGAAGCATTAGTGAAGGGTGCTTAGAAGTCAAGACACAAGAAATTAGTGAAGGGTGTCTTGAAGATCTAGTTAAAGGCATTAGTGAAAGGTGCCTTAGATGTACATTCGATATGGTGTGTTTCGATGTACAAGATAGATTAGTACTAGATCCAAGGATATTGATATCCTTGATGATGTTGTAATAAGGAGTTGGTCTCCTTTGGGATTAGTCGTTGGTGTAGTGTTGGGTAGTAGTTCCTCCATTGCAATGGAACTAGGTACTTAGCCTAATACCTAATAAAGGGTAGGCTACATTGTGTTAGGTGTGGTTCACCTTGGAGTGAAAGAACCCGGTGGTTAGCCTAGCACCGAATAAAGGGTAGGCAATGTTGTGTTAGGTGTGGTTCACCTTGGAGTGAAAGAACCCGGTGGTTAGCCTAGTACCGGAAAAAGAGTAGGCAACGTTGTGAAGATTTCTCCACCATAAGGAGCTGGTGTTGTGTAGTGCTTACAAACTCTTGAGTAGGTGACTCGGGGAGTGGAGTAGGGCAAGGAAGGTGTCCTTGTAGTCGAACCACTATAAATACTCGCTTTGTGGTTTTGTGCTTCTTACTCTTATCTTTTCATTACATACTTCTATATGTTTGTTTATCAACATCCAACACACACATCCAAATAGATTGACATAAGTCGATCTAAATATTAAAAAGGAAGTTTTAATTGGCAAAACTATTCAACCCTCCCCCCTTCTAGTTTTCCACAAATACAATTCGGGGATGCCAAGATTAACCCGAATCTTCTTAAGAAGCTAAAAACTGATTACAAGGAGCACACTCAGAAAAAGGAAGTGGCTAATAAAGACATCTACTGCATGGATGAGCATTTAAGTGAAACTGACAACAAGAAAATACGCAGTCACTGGTGCGAAAGAATAAAATCTCCTGGGGAAATTTTTTGGGCGTCATGTAACCCTTATGACGATATGTGTAACGAGGGAAGTAGCTCTAGGAGAATAGGAAAAGACGGATTCTTTTGGTCCTCAACCAACGATGAGGAGAGAGCGAGTTTGCCTTGGCTGGACAACTTAGGATTCGATGGTTGGGTGAAGATTAAGTATGGACATGTTGACACGTTAACCAAGGAGAAGATTTGGAAGGAGTACATGGGTTGAGAAAATTCAGACAACAAAAGTCTCAACAACACGAGTAAAATAACAATTTATTATAACAAGGAATTGGTTAGAGATGAAAAAGAAGAATGCAAGCGTGTATTAGTGGAGAATCTGCTCGATGAAGAATGGTTCTGTAAAACCTGAAAATTTAAATCCGAATAAAGACTAAAATACCCTTGGAACTAAAGATATAAAATACGTAAAATATATTTATAACACTTAAAGAAATAAAAAGATTTACTTGTGAATATTTAAAAAAAAAAAAACCTAACTAAAATATATTACGTAATTGTTTTGGTACGACGAAGAGTTAAAGTTTCGTAAATGATTTGGGTCGCGTTTGGTTTGTGTTCGTGAGCCAAGGGCCGAAGCCCAAGGTGTGGCGTGAGGTGGTGTGACCGGTTGGACCAAAACCCAAACCCAACCCAATTACTTTCCTAGTTTAACTCAAATACTACAACTATATATACATCACATATTCATTAAATTGGAACCCTAGTTATTTTGCTCTCTCTTTTTCTTTTTCTCCCTATTCGGCCGAGACTCCCAACACACCTTTGGTGTCGATTTTGCTCAACCAAGTTAAGGTATATTGTTTATTTGTCTTCCTTTAACGTACCTTGCATGAATATGTTAAGTTATATTTGTTTCGTAGCGTTTTCCTTGTTTCTTTTTGTGGCCGAGAGATGGTGAACCGAAACCAAGACAAACCCTAACTCATTTAACTTCTAAATAATAAGAGACATGTAACGTAAGATGTGTTATTGAATCGAGTTATGTTTGTGACGTTTTAATAATGGCCGGACCATATTAAATAGGACCGAACCATGTTTTAATTTTCGAATAATGAATATAACTTAATAACTTGAGTAAGTAAAGTATTTAGATGAGTTAAAACATGTGTATAAACCCTAATAACCGAAACCCTAATTTGAATTGAATTACATATGAGGTTTTTGAAGATGCATTAATTAAGTAAAGGTTATGTTAAACATAAACCCTAGTTTTGATATGTTAAATTATTAAGTTATGATAAACCCTAATAGAGTAAATGCGTAGTTAATACGAGCAATAAGTAAATTGTGTGTCACATAAAATCATAAACATGTACGTTGAAAAATAAAAAGGAAAGAGTATTATGTGACGAGTTAGGTTAAGTAATTAGTCATTAAAAGACTAAACATATAGGCACATATACATTAATGAGACATTAAAGAATGAAAACCCTAAACGTTAATAAAAGATATTATGAAACCCTAAATTTCTATATTGATACTAAAACATTTAATTATGGAAACCCTAAAATATTAAAAGACCATTGTGACGATTTTGGAATCATTAATAATATATACGACATTAATGTATATAGGTTCTGTGAAGAAGGAGTAATTCTTTGCTTCCCTGTTTCGACTTTTGATCTTTTGTTTTCGAATAAGGTACGGATATTCTGACCTTTTCAGTAAAGGTTTCGTATGAAGTTTTCTTTCGTTTTTATATTAGGATTTCCTAAACCTTTGCTATGAACCCTAATGTGTCTATTTGAGCTGTGGTTTATCTGAACTTTGATTTTTGAATCATAAAACCTTTGATTTTGAACTATATGATATGAAGACTTTGATTTTGAAAACATGATTAAACATTTGATAAAATATGATCTATGTCAGTTATGACATTCTTATTTGATCTCTGATAGTTGACACCCGAGCCAATTTTAACTAGTCATGGGGGTTCCATGTCCGTGTCAGCAAATGCACTTCTGACATGACTCTAGGGCAGTAGAGTGATGTTCTGCCACGTCCCTTATCTGTTATCTGTATGAGCTCAATTTGAATTATATTATGAATATTTGTCTGTGGGGCGTATGGATGCATCCTAGATCTGTTATATGCCATATATTATCTGTTATATGCTATTTGTTATCTGATGATTGATGCTGCGTGCATGCACGTCCTTCATAACTCTGGTAGGTCTCCCCTACAAATATGTTGCCTTATGTGATTATGATATGTTTCTGATATGGCATATGTTCTGGGCTTTGAGGTAGTTAAGCTATAAAACTTATTCTGATATTCTGAATTATCTTTTGAAAAGACTATGATTTCACTATCTTTCTTTTACTTTGTTTCGTATTCGATTTTCGTTTCGTATTCTTTTTGTTTGTATATCTGTTCACTGGGATTTTGAAGCTCAGCCGCACTTTTCTTTTCTTCCGCGGCAGGTATCTAAGCATTGGAGCTGGGTATTGCTTTGGGATGAGTGCTGAGTGGACTTACCTTAGAGATTTAGCTTTGATATTATGATACCATTTAGACTTATGTTTTAGACATTTCTTCTGGAGTTATTTTTCCGCTGGGACCTATGTATTGAAGTCTTTTGATTTGGATTATTTCCATATTTATGTTAAAGATTTCTTTTGGTTTGTATGTTTGCTTTGATATGACACCATTACTTGTGATTCCTTTACCCTTGTGGGGTCGGGGCGTTACAATTTATGGTATCAGAGCCTAGGTTTACGACTTGTAGTCAGGACCTGTGACATATGGAGCCTAGGTTTCGAGACTTTAGAGCTTAGGATTTGACCTGTGAGGATTTGGGTAGACTTTAGGATTCCTTCGTAATTCCATTTCGTATCTTACCTTTGTTCTTTTGCTGATCGTTTAGATGGTTCGAACTCGTACTACTGGTGGCGCGGATGGAGATGATGATGCTGTTAACATGGATGCTGCGATTGCGAATGCTCTCAACTCTCTTTTCCCTGGTTTGACTACACCTGAGATGATGGAGCAGGTGATCAACAACATTCGTAATCAGAATGGTGCTTCGGGTAGTGGTGGAGGAAATCAACCCGTCGGTATTCATACTTGGCTCGAGCGTTTCGGTAAGCTTAAGCCTCTTTCGTTTAGCACTGCTGCTACTCCTACTGAGGCCGAAGACTGGATCACTCATATTGAGAAGCTGTTTGAAGTACTGGGTTGTGGAGACGAGTTTAAGACTCGTTTGGCTTCATTCAAATTGGAAGGTGATGCTTTGAGTTGGTGGAAAGCATTGAAACAAGCAAGAGGAGGTGACGCTTTTGCTGTGACTTGTACTTGGACTGAGTTTCGGACTATCTTCTATAACCGTTACTTCCCTGATGCTGAGCAGCAAAGGTATGAGAGGGATTATCAGGCGATCTACCAGTTTGATCATGAGAACTCTAATGAGTACATGAGTAGGTTTATGAGGTTGGTGAGTTTTGTTGGAGTGATTGCTGGAGATGGTAGGCGTCAAGCTAAGCACTTCAAGTGGGGACTGAAGAAGTGGGTGTTGGACCGATTGCTTAATATTGAGTATGAGAATGTGTCGGCCTGTAATGATGCAGCTCGTAACATTGAGATCTTTCATGAGGTTTCGGGTTCTAACAAGCGTAATCGCGATGGTGATCGGATTCAAGGTAGGACTCAAGGTAATGACTATAAGGGAAACTTTGGTAGGAGTTATGATTCAAGAGGTCAAGGGGATAGGAGTTATGATCAGCGAGGTTAGTCGGGAAGGAATGTTGACACTGGACGTTCTGAGACGAGGGGTCAAGATAATAGAAATGCTGGTAGGAATGGAAGTGATCGTCAGAACCAAGGTAACAATAACCAGCGTTATAACAGGGATCAGCCAGCTAGAGGAACGAATCAGGGTCGTGCGTCAGGATCTTCTAGTCAACAGAGGACAGCTGAGGTTTTGCCACCCCCACCTATTTGTACTACTTGTGGAAAGGCTCATCCAGGGCAGTGTTTCAAGGCCACTGGTGGATGTTTTGGTTGTGGTTCCACTACTCACAAGATTAAGGATTGCCCTAAGAAGAATCCGGCAGTTCCTGGAAACTACATCAAGCCGCCAACTACTACTGGACGTGTCTATGCTACTACTCGTAACCAGGCGGAGCGAACTTCAGGTACCATTACGGGCACTCTTTTCATTGATGATTTTGCTGTCTTCGTTTTATTTGATACTGGCGCCACACACTCTATTATATCTGTCACATCTGCTAAGAAACTTAATATGAAGCCCAAACCATTAACAAATCACTTATCGATTTCTACGCCTATGAAAAATCATGTGATCATTGATCGTAAATATGTCGAGTGTCCTCTTCGTTTTGATGATCGTATTCGCTTTGCAAATCTGTATCCTCTCAATATGGTCGACTTTGATATCATTCTAGGCATGGATTGGTTGGCTTACCATAGAGCTTCAATCGACTGCCATGCTAGAATGGTGATCTTTGGAGACGTAAAACATCCTGAATTCGTTTATCACGGTTCTCAACCCCTTAAATCTGTTAAGCTCATTTCCGCTATGAAGGCACGGATCATGATAGCTCATGGGTGCCAAGGTTTTCTAGCATCTGTTAAGGACACATCTTTGGAGAGTCCTAACATTGATAGTCTTTCGGTTGTTTGCGAATTTGCTGACGTTTTTCCGGATGAACTCCCTGGACTTCCCCCAGCTCGAGAAGTTGAGTTTAGCATTGAGTTAATTCCTGGTGCTGAACCGATTTCGAAGACTCCGTATCGTATGGCACCTGTAGAACTGAAGGAGTTGAAGGAACAACTGCAAGAGATGATAGAAAGTGGATTTTCGCCCTAGTGTTTCTCCATGGGGTGCACCTGTTTTGTTTGTGAAGAAGAAGGATGGAAGTATGCGTCTATGTATCGACTACCGTGAACTCAATCGTATTACTATTCGTAACCGTTATCCTTTGCCGCGTATAGACGATTTGTTTGATCAACTACAAGGAGCTAAGTTCTTTTCTAAGATTGACCTGAGGTCTGGCTATCATCAGTTACGTGTGAAGGATCAAGATGTTCCTAAGACCGCGTTTCGTACCAGATATGGTCATTACGAATTCCTCGTTATGCCTTTTGGTTTGACCAATGCGCCTGCTGTGTTTATGGACTTGATGAATCGTGTTTTCCATGAGTTTCTCGACAAGTTCCTTATTGTCTTCATCGACGATATTTTGGTTTACTCTAAGTCTGAAGAAGAGCATGAAGAACATCTTCGTATAGTTTTGGAGATTTTGAGGAAGAAGAAGTTGTACGCCAAGTTCTCGAAGTGTGAATTTTGGTTGAGACAAGTTGCTTTCCTTGGTCATATCGTATCAGCTGATGGTATAACCATGGATCCGTCTAAAGTTGAGGCTATCACTAAATGGCCAAGACCTACGACAGTGACTGAGGTCAGGAGTTTTCTTGGACTTGCTGGTTACTATCGACGTTTTGTTGAAGGTTTCTCTCGTCTAGCTTTGCCTTTAACCCAACTGATGAGGAAAGGTGAAAAGTTTGTATGGACGGATGAACGAGAGAAGAGTTTTGAAGAATTGAAGCGGAGATTGGTGTCGGCTCCTATTTTGACTCTTCCAACTGGTTCAGGAGGATTTCAAATCTACAGCGATGCATCTAAGAAAGGATTAGGCTGTGTTTTGATGCAACATGGAAAGGTAATAGCTTATGCTTCGAGGCAGCTAAAACCTTATGAGGAGAATTACCCAACTCATGATCTTGAGTTAGCTGCGGTGGTGTTTGCGTTGAAGATTTGGAGACATTACTTGTATGGAGAGGCGTGTGATATATTCACTGACCATAAGAGTCTCAAGTATATTTTCACTCAGAAGGAACTTAACATGAGACAAAGAAGATGGTTAGAACTTCTTAAGGATTATGACACCAACATTCAGTACCATCCTGGTAAGGCTAACGTAGTTGCTGATGCACTTAGCCGGAAATCAGGCATTCTTGCGAGTATCAAGATTGAGCCTAGGATTTTGCGTGACTTAGAAGGTTTGGATGTTGAGATGTGTGTACGAGGTTTTGATAGATAATGGGCTAGTATGAAGGTGGAGTCGAACCTTATACTGCAAATTAAAGAAGCTCAGAAAGATGACGGTGAGCTGTGGGCCGTAGCGCAAAATGTTGAAGAAGGTAAGCAAACAGAGTTTAAGGTTGATAATGACGGTATTGTATGGTATGGAGATAGGCTTTGTGTTCCCAATGATCAGGTACTTCGTGAGAAAGTTATGACAGAAGCTCATAGTTCTCCTTTCACTATTCATCCTGGTTCTACCAAGATGTATAGGGATTTGAAGCAGTACTTTTGGTGGAACGGCATGAAGCAAGATGTTGCGACGTTTGTGTCGAAGTGTATGATTTGTCAGCAAGTTAAGATTGAACATCAGAGGGCTAGTGGATTGTTACAGCCATTGGAGATTCCAACATGGAAGTGGGATAAGATATCTATGGATTTTGTGACTGGATTACCTCTTACTAGGAAGAAGCATGATGCGATTTGGGTGGTTGTTGATAGGCTAACCAAATCTGCTCATTTCTTGCCAATCAGGAAGGATTATGGTATTGGTAAATTGGCGGAGATTTTTCAGCAAGAGATCGTTAGACTTCATGGTACTCCGACATCTATTGTGTCCGATAGAGATCCGCGTTTTACTTCTCGTTTCTGGAAGGGTTTGCAGAAAGCTTGGGGTACTCGACTTAATTTTAGTACGGCATTTCATCCTCAAACAGATGGTCAGTCAGAGAGGACTATACAGACCTTAGAGGATATGCTAAGGGCTTGTGCTTTAGAATGGACTGGCAGTTGGGACGAATATTTGTGTTTGGTAGAGTTTGCTTATAACAACAGTTGGCATGCTAGCATTAAGGCGGCGCCGTTTGAACTTCTTTATGGAAGGAAATGTAGGGCACCTATTTGTTGGGATGAAGTAGGTGAGCGTTTGATTGAGGGACCGGAAATGATCGAGATCACTAATGAGAAAGTAGCTGTGGCTAGAGAGAAATTGAAGGAAGCTAGGTCTCGTCAGAAAAGTTATGCTGATAAGCATCGTCGTGATGTAGAATTTCGGGTTGGAGATCGTGTGTTTTTGAAAGTTTCGCCGTTTAGAGGTGTGAAACGTTTTGGAATCAAGGGCAAGCTTAGTCCTCGATTTATTGGACCGTTTGAGATTTTGGAACGTATAGGAGAAGTTTCGTATCGTTTAGCACTTCCGCCTCAGTTATCGCATGTTCATGACGTTTTTCATGTATCACTCCTAAGGGGATATAACTATCACCGTTACACGTTGCTTCTTATCCGTTTGATCAAATTCAATCCGATATGTCTTTATCTGAAGAACCAGAAGCTATTCTGGAAAGACAAGAAAGAGTTATGAGGAATAAAGTGATTCCATTCGTTAAGATTCTTTGGAAGAATCATCCTGAACGTGAGGCTACTTGGGAAACCGAGGAGTCGATGCGTGCAAGTTATCCTCATTTCTTTGAATAGTTTAGTATGTTCTCATTTCGTTTCGTTTTCGTTTTCGTTTTCCTTTTCATTTCGTTTCATTCAATTTTCGAGGACGAAAATTTTTCTTTAGAGGGGAAGAATTGTAAAACCTGAAAATTTAAAATCCGAATAAAGACTAAAATACCCTTGGAACTAAAGATTATAAAATACGTAAAATATATTTATAACACTTAAAGAAATAAAAAGATTTACTTGTGAATATTTAAAAAAAAAAAAAACCTAACTAAAATATATTACGTAATTGTTTTGGTACGACGAAGAGTTAAAGTTTCGTAAATGATTTGGGTCGCGTTTGGTTTGTGTTCGTGAGCCAAGGGCCGAAGCCCAAGGTGTGGCGTGAGGTGGTGTGACCGGTTGGACCAAAACCCAAACCCAACCCAATTACTTTCCTAGTTTAACTCAAATACTACAACTATATATACATCACATATTCATTAAATTGGAACCCTAGTTATTTTGCTCTCTCTTTTTCTTTTTCTCCCTATTCGGCCGAGACTCCCAACACACCTTTGGTGTCGATTTTGCTCAACCAAGTTAAGGTATATTGTTTATTTGTCTTCCTTTAACGTACCTTGCGTGAATATGTTAAGTTATATTTGTTTCGTAGCGTTTTCCTTGTTTCTTTTTGTGGCCGAGAGATGGTGAACCGAAACCAAGACAAACCCTAACTCATTTAACTTCTAAATAATAAGAGACATGTAACGTAAGATGTGTTATTGAATCGAGTTATGTTTGTGACGTTTTAATAATGGCCGAACCATATTAAATAGGACCGAACCATGTTTTAATTTTCGAATAATGAATATAACTTAATAACTTGAGTAAGTAAAGTATTTAGATGAGTTAAAACATGTGTATAAACCCTAATAACCGAAACCCTAATTTGAATTGAATTACATATGAGGTTTTTGAAGATGCATTAATTAAGTAAAGGTTATGTTAAACATAAACCCTAGTTTTGATATGTTAAATTATTAAGTTATGATAAACCCTAATAGAGTAAATGCGTAGTTAATACGAGCAATAAGTAAATTGTGTGTCACATAAAATCATAAACATGTACGTTGAAAAATAAAAAGGAAAGAGTATTATGTGACGAGTTAGGTTAAGTAATTAGTCATTAAAAGACTAAACATATAGGCACATATACATTAATGAGACATTAAAGAATGAAAACCCTAAACGTTAATAAAAGATATTATGAAACCCTAAATTTCTATATTGATATTAAAACATTTAATTATGGAAACCCTAAAATATTAAAAGACCATTGTGACGATTTTGGAATCATTAATAATATATACGACATTAATGTATATAGGTTCTGTGAAGAAGGAGTAATTCTTTGCTTCCCTGTTTCGACTTTTGATATTTTGTTTTCGAATAAGGTACGGATATTCTGACCTTTTCACTAAAGGTTTCGTATGAAGTTTTCTTTCGTTTTTATATTAGGATTTCCTAAACCTTTGCTATGAACCCTAATGTGTCTATTTGAGCTGTGGTTTATCTGAACTTTGATTTTTGAATCATAAAACCTTTGATTTTGAACTATATGATATGAAGACTTTGATTTTGAAAACATTATTAAACATTTGATAAAATATGATCTATGTCAGTTATGACATTCTTATTTGATCTCTGATAGTTGACACCCGAGCCAATTTTAACTAGTCATGGGGGTTCCATGTCCGTGTCAGCAAATGCACTTCTGACATGACTCTAGGGCAGTAGAGTGATGTTCTGCCACGTCCCTTATCTGTTATCTGTATGAGCTCAATTTGAATTATATTATGAATATTTGTCTGTGGGGCGTATGGATGCATCCTAGATCTGTTATATGCCATATATTATCTGTTATATGCTATTTGTTATCTGATGATTGATGCTGCGTGCATGCACGTCCTTCATAACTCTGGTAGGTCTCCCCTACAAATATGTTGCCTTATGTGATTATGATATGTTTCTGATATGGCATATGTTCTGGGCTTTGAGGTAGTTAAGCTATAAAACTTATTCTGATATTCTGAATTATCTTTTGAAAAGACTATGATTTCACTATCTTTCTTTTACTTTGTTTCGTATTCGATTTTCGTTTCGTATTCTTTTTGTTTGTATATCTGTTCACTGGGCTTTTGAAGCTCAGCCGCACTTTTCTTTTCTTCCGCGGCAGGTATCTAAGCATTGGAGCTGGGTATTGCTTTGGGATGAGTGCTGAGTGGACTTACCTTAGAGATTTAGCTTTGATATTATGATACCATTTAGACTTATGTTTTAGACATTTCTTCTGGAGTTATTTTTCCGCTGGGACCTATGTATTGAAGTCTTTTGATTTGGATTATTTCCATATTTATGTTAAAGATTTCTTTTGGTTTGTATGTTTGCTTTGATATGACACCATTACTTGTGATTCCTTTACCCTTGTGGGGTCGGGGCGTTACAGGTTCAAAGGTACAACTTCTGATGATGATGACATTGAAGGGATCCTAGATTACCTTGAGTTGCAAGGTAATGAGGAGTTTACTGGTCCCGACGACGAAGCTTATGAGCAAAGGAGGTGCAAACTCCTTGGGATTCCCTACAAGAGACCACCACCAATTATTGTCGAAAAATACGAATTCACTCGCTACCACTTGGGACCGGAAGAGAAATTTTGTAAGATCCGGAAAATCGAAACTAACGAATATATCCATACTGCCACGAATGTCTCCTGGATGAGGCATAACTTGATGAAAGACATTGAAGAGGCCGGGGAAGTCCAAAGGCCCCTATAGAAGCCCCGCGGCTCTGAGTCTAACTTAAAGACTCGTAAATAAAGAAAAGTGCTCTTTCGGGAGACAACCCAAATTATCCCTTTCATTTGTTTTATTTCCAGTTCTGTAGGGTTTTGTGTTTTCTAACCATTTTTGCAGGAAACGAGGAAGTAATTACTGCTGCAGTTGCTGATCTGACCAGAGTTACGGCGTAACTCATCTATGTGATTACGCCGCAACCTACTTTTTAGCAGCAGAATTCTTGACGCATTAATCATTATGGCGTAATTTCATCTCTGTGGTTACGCCGTAACCACTCGCTTTGCAGCTTATGTCAGGTTTTACTAGTTACGGCATAACTCCCTCAAAAGAGTTATGACGTAACCTTCCTCTGCTTTAATTCTTTCATTTTAAAACACAATAACCTTATATTAGTATTTGAAATGAACTTTGTGGGTGTGTTCCCTGTATACCCTCATGAGACTTCACTCTTCCACTTGGGACACCAAGTGGTTTAAAAGGCTTGTTGCATACGCTAAATGCAACCGTGATTCCTACGAAAGTGAGTTAGGTTTGTTTTTCATTTTTCATTTTTTCTTTTTAGAATTATGCTTGTCGGTAGTGTGATTTCAAGGATTGAAGTTTGTTCATGATGCTTATACGAAGGCACGTCTCTTTTTCGTGGGCCTTCTTTCTTTATGGAGCAGATTTCAGGGAAGTTCTCGCTCTAAATCTACTTTTCTCTTCACCTTTATTTAATGCTTAGTACAAAAGGGACTTTGTACAATTCAAGTGGGGGGACGGGAGTAGAATTATATCTTGAACATTATTTTGCCCTCGTTTTTCTAGTTTATTTTGAAAAATTATGCCATTTTTAAAATTTTGACATGTTTTTCTTAACCTAAGTAGATTAGACCTTAGCCGAGCACATACAACCCTTGATATATTATGGTGAGTGATCCGTGCAAAACCGTCAAGTTTTATCACTCAAGCCGGCCACTTGTGAATGGCCGACCGTAACAAACTTAAAACAGTTTAAACACGAATGCAATGAAGATCAGGAGAGTATAGTGTTTTCCCAGGTCGTTATGTCCCAACGAGGATGACTGGTGTTTAACACAATCAGATGTCGAATAACCACTAAGGATAGTGATCAGTAAGGATTTTGAGTTATTTATAAATTACAGTGGCTTAAATGCAAATTAAAGGAAATTAAAAAGATTAACTATATTAAATAAACGCTATCACTAATTTTAAACTGATGTTTTTGTTTTTTATGTTTTTATAAAACTTAATTTAAAACTACGTGACGTACCAATAAAAACGTGAAACTTACACAATATTAATCCTAAAAATATGAAAATGATATTTTTACAAACCTAATGATATAAGAAAATTTTAAGAAAAAGAAAATTATTTTTATAACTATTTATCTAATTATTATTAATTAAAAACTATTTTTAACTAATTAATAATAACCTAAATTACAAGAAAATCAGAAATAAACCTAGAAAAATAAAATTAAGACTTGGAAAAATCTAAAATAACAAAAGAGAATTTTCAAAACTATTTTTATAATTTTCTGATTATTTTTCTATTTTTTATGAATTTTAAACTATTAAAAACTAATTAAATTACTAAAAATTACAAAATAAACTATGAAAAATCTGGAAAATTACTTTTTTTACTTTTTATATTTATCTAAACTTAAGAAAAATGAAAAATTATTTTTTTGAAGCTTTTATGAATTAATTGTATTAAATGCTAATTAAAAAGACTTAAAAACTAATTTAAATTAAGAAAAATAGCAAACAAGCTAGGAAAAATATGAAAAATTCAAGTTAAGTCTAAAATAATATTAGGAATCTAGGAAAAATGGAAAAACATATGGTTGTGTACAAGAAATAGCAACTGCTATGATAAGTGCTTATAAATAAGCACTTATTTTAAGCAAATAAGCTCCAAAAAGTACCAACTGATAACAGAAGCTAACATAGGCTACAAGTACCAAAATGCAATTAATCACAACTGCTTTTGACCTCTGGAATGTAAGTTGCAATGACTTGGCTTGATTGAGTATAGGTGCAAAAACAGTTTGAGTGATCTACTTTTGAGCTTAAGTACAAGCAACACAATAAGCTGGAAAGGAAAACAAAAAGTTGGAACTAACACTAGACCTGGCCAAGTATCTTTAAACCAAATCTCAGACCAAGACAAGCTCTTATGAGCTCTGGGTAAGCTCTGCAATAAGCTGAGAAAACTCAGCTTTAACTGAGTTTATGAACAGGGCACTTAAGCCCTGTTTGACAAGCTCAAATGGAGCTTAAGAAAAAATTGTAAAATTCCACAAAAATGATAATAATATAATAGACCAGCTGAAGTTTTTGTAACAACAAATTTCACTGCAATTGATCTAGAAATGTAGCAATGAAAAATCACTCCAGTTTGGCTAAAAACAAGTTTTTCAAGTTTTTGACTTTTGAAACAAACTTGATCAGTTGACTTTTATGAACTTAGCAATCATTTTGTGGATTGAAATGGATGTTATATGATGAAATGATACTATTGCAGACAATGTCTCTCAATTTTAAACACAAAACAAGCCTTTGCTTTTTCCAAATCTTAACAGTTAAGTGGTTAGGACAATTAACATGAAAAGTTGACTAATGAGATTTGCAGGCACAATTTTGAGACATCTATGAGTATATTAGAACTAAATAAACCAAAGACAACAAGAGTCTACCACTGTCTAAACCTTTAGGACAGTTAGTACAGCAGATCCAAACACTCTTTTAACAATTGATTTGCAAATAAAACTGGTCTAATCTCTTACCTAGCTAACATTAATGATCAAACTATGTTAAGCTAACTTAATTAACAATAATTGAATAGGTTTGACAGATTATAACTACAAAAAACAGATTATGCAATGAAAACCTTGAAATTACACTTACAAAGGGTCCTAGCCACTTTGGCTTGAAACTGAATGAAACCAGAACTACTAATCTATAAAAACCAACCCAATGAATGCTAAATCACCCCATTTCCATTTCTGCTTCAACCCATCTCCATTTCCAAGACCAAATGAACCCTGTTTGACTTTTGTTGACCAGTTTCCAAAACTGCTTGAAACCTAAGTACAAACTTGCAAAAAGCTATAATTAGCTTATGTAAGCTTGTTTTAGCTTATAGATAAGCTAATAAGACCTTGTACATAAGAACTTGAAGTGGAAATTTTCAACAGTAAGCATAAAATCTGTAATGTGAATAAGAACTTAAATTGCTGCTTGAGAATGGTTTATAATGATAAAATAACTTTAAGTAAGTGCATAAAAACAGAGAATTACAATTTCAAACTTAAATTAAGACATTTCTAATAAAAACGACATACAAAATTATGAAAAACTAACTACTGCCTCTTCTTTGCTTTCTTCTTCTCTCTTTTATACATCCATTTGGCTTCTCTCTCTCCTCTGAGTGAATCCCAACACTAATCTTGACCATTGGATCTCTGGATTTCATATTGGCCATTTGATTGGTTTTGGCGGGAATATTGGTTTGACAGTTGGGCTCTGATATAGCACTAGGGGGTGGCATTTATTGTAGTGGGTAAGGTGATGATGAGGGGGAGGGATAAGGCCAGTGGATGGGGAATATTGCCTGAGTTGCAGGGCAAGTGGTGGGAAGAAGGCAGGTGTACAGTGGGGGCGGGTAACTTTGGAGGTTTGACTTGTTTTGACCAAGGGTTCAAAATGAAAGGGGTCACTGGGTTTAGGCAGGGGGTCTAAACAGTTTGTGACAAGTCCAAAAAGGGTTTAGGTTTAATAATATCAAGGACCTATGTTGCCATTTCTGAAAATACAAGGACCTAGGCTGCCATTTTCACAAAATTGTTCCAAGGGACTAAAATTGACAAGCTTATGAAAGTTTAGGGACCTATCTTGTCATTATTGAAAGTTAAGGGACCTAAGTTGTCATTTTTGAAAGTTAAAGGACTTAAGTTGTAATTTTGTAAATTTAAATCTCAAGGACCAATTTTGACAACTTAGGAATCCCTAGGGACTTGAAATGATATTTTTCTTTATTTGGTTTTACCAGGGACTGTTTTTGACAACTTTTGAAACTTGGGGGACTAAAACTGCCAATTATGCAAACTTGATACGTTTTTCACCAGATTTTGATATTTTTGCATTTAAAACACATAAAACACTTATTTGTGATATTTTTATCATTTTGATGCATTTCTGAGTGTTTTCAGATGTTTTTGCAGTTTAATTGGTACAAAAATGATGAGTATTTAGACACTCATCAGTGAGATTAGCCTTATCCATTTCCAAAATTTTATCCCAAATCCACCAAATTATGAGTGTGCCGGTAGCTTGTAAACTTTAGAACTTGGCATTTGCATCATTTCGAGACCATAGACGAGGTATGTTGAGTTAGCTCGATGTATTTGGACTTTTCAGTTTTAGAAGGCAATATTATAGGATTATCACCCAAACAGCCTACCATTGTCTGTCTATCGATTAGTCACCTCGACTTCTCGACCCCCATGTGAAACCATTTTGTTGCACTCACCTTTAGTGCAAGATACCCCTAAATACACCCATCTGAGCCATTCCTTTCATTTTGTTAACCCGATATATTGTTTCGATACACCTATACACCTTAGCCTACCCTGTAGTCTTTATTTGTGATCGGAAAGTCATCATTTGCCTAAGTTCAAGGTTCGAGTGGAAAGGTTCGGAAATCACGCTTTCATTGACAACATTCCTGAAGACCATTGAAGATTACCCGAATTCTCATTGTTCATCTCAAGTGGGGGGATATTATGTTTAGTATTTATTGTTATGTTGAATATATATATATATATATATATATCGTTATGATTTGGTTATTGTAAAGTGCGATGTTATAAGCACTATATTATGAGCTTTATAGATTTAGTATCGAGGAGGCCACCTCGATCACATTTGAAGATTGGAGTTGGTAGTTATGCCCGCAGTTTGAGAAAAGGTAGTGTGCCCACCACGACGTCCTCTAATGACACATCTACCTTATATTTCATGATCCGATTTCTTGACTTCAAAGCTTGAACTTTGGGCGGACGGTAAGTGGTGATGACTTGGTTATAGATTTAGATTACTTGCTTGTTTTTTTTTATTTTCACACCATTTATATATCTCATGTCTTATCCTACCCTTTAGTCATGAAGCGTGTCTAGGTGATGCAGTGATCAATCTTTGGTGTCTTGGCCATGGATTTGGTCATGTATAATTGATTTTGTCCACTTCGCCATGACATGTTAGTAATGACGAGTCATCCCTTAACCTTTGTCGTGTCTACCCATATTGCCTTCGATAATTATTTAGCCCTTAACTCTAGTGGTGGAGATTTGTGTAACCGCCAAGCTTATGATTGAATACATGCTATGACTGTGCGATTGAGTGATCACCCCAAAATTGACACTTAGAATAGTTGAGAGATTTGAGTGTTTTGTTCCCCTTTGTGAGGTGTTCGGCTTTGTTTTATTCTAGCATAAGGGATTTATAAACTTATATTTTCCTGGTTTTGGGAGATATCTTTTTAAGAATCTTTCTAATAAGGTCTACTTGAGGGTAAGTAGAGTTCAAGTGGGGGTATAGTTGATAACATCAAATAGTCCTGATTATTAAGTGTTAACTTCCCCCGATAATGCTTGTAATTTATATCATTTATATGGATTTACGCTTGTTTTTCATTGTTTTCCACTTTCAGGTAAATTATGAGCATTGGAGCTAAAGAGACGCGGAATTGGAGAATTATCTAAAGAACTATCATAGTATGCTGATTTTGAAGAAGTTAAGGCGTAACTCGTCTCTCACATTACGCCGTAACCATTGCGTGACTCAGAAAACCAACTTATCAGAAGGTTACGGCGTAACTCTTCCCAAAGGCTACGACGTAACTATATTAGGTCAAATGAGGTTCCACGCCGCTGATACTTACGCCGTAACTATTGTATCAACTATGGCGTAACCAGGTTTATTGAAGACTACGGCGTAACCACTCATAAGGTTACGCCGTAACTAGCAGATCTAGTGCAAAATACGATGAAATAGAAGGTTACGGCGTAACTCATGTTATAGTTACGCCGTAACCCAGATCTGGCCTATAAATACCCCACGAATTCCAGCATTTCTAATCATCCCATTCCACACACAACAACCAGAGAATGTGGGAAAAAGCTCAAGGCAGGTCTAGAGGAGCATACAGAGCTGTCTCCAAGGGAGAAATCACACCCCTACGATAAGCATTAGCATTTTATATGAGCGGCTAAGCACCTCTTGGTGCTGGCCTAGTTATGATTCCTTAAGTGTTTTTTTTTGCGTTTACTTTATTTCCGTACAATTATTTCTAAGTGTATGCGTGCATAGTTTATTGGTACCCACCCTTGGTTCGGTAGTTTTGAATGGCGGTAGAGGCCAATTGCCTAGGAGAAATGACCAACTGACCCTAGGTAAGCGGACTAAGACTGGAAGGGTAAGATATGACCAACTGACGACCCTTTCCACTTGTGCGATTTGACCAACTGATCACCTATCGTTTGGATGAACTTAAGAATTAGGGGGTGAGTGTCTAAGTTCCTAACGGTCGGGCACTCACTATTATAAATCTAGCATGTAGCGGTACTTAATGACTTGGCTTAGGGGACCAGTGATGAGGAACCATCCGTATACTACCTTCTTTATTTTTGACTCTTTAGTTTCCTAATGTATTTAATTTTATTCTTAGACTTTACAAATTACTTGTCATAAATCACAACTATAAATGGGACCTAGAACTTGTTGCTAAGAAGATGATCAATATATGAAAGTCATTTTCTCCCTACCACAAGTGTGTGTGTTAGTGTGTGAATTTACCTAATTATCGGTATTCTTTTGAATCAACGATAGTTGGAAGATTGTTTCTGGTATTCATTTGAATCAACAGACTCAATTTGTTATCTTGTTATTTTGCTACATCAGTTGGTTTCAGAGCCAAATTTCCTGATCATGATGCCTCCTAGTGACGATATAACCTATGATCATCCACCCGTGTTTGATGAATACAGAGATGAAGAATGGTATTCTTGGATGACCGATATCGGGATTACGTGTGATCGAACCAGGTATGTCGCTGATAATTCGAATAAGAATTGTTCGGTTTCTAAAAATCGGGCTATGAATACTGGTGGTGAAAAACTTGTTTTGAAAGTTCCAATCACATTGGAAGGCGATATTGGAGTTGCCAAAGATGATGACATATCCATATTCTTGGAAGATGATATTTTCGAGCGTAGTATTTCATCACACCATTTGTTTGAAGAATCAAGGTTTTTTTCATGGATGTTGGAAGCTGGAGATTGTGTTTTGAATGGAAAAGCATCTTTTTCTTTGTCCACCATGTTTGCAACATCGAATTTAATGGTTTCAACCCAACGATCTGATATCCCATTCAACCCAGGTGGTTTGATCCGAAAGAAAACTCGAGGACGAGTTTTTTTTAAAGAAGGGGAGAATGATGAGGAACCATCCGTATACTACCTTCTTTATTTTTGACTCTTTAGTTTCCTAATGTATTTAATTTTATTCTTAGACTTTACAAATTACTTGTCATAAATCACAACTATAAATGGGACCTAGAACTTGTTGCTAAGAAGATGATCAATATATGAAAGTCATTTTCTCCCTACCACAAGTGTGTGTGTTAGTGTGTGAATTTACCTAATTATCGGTATTCTTTTGAATCAACGATAGTTGGAAGATTGTTTCTGGTATTCATTTGAATCAACAGACTCAATTTGTTATCTTGTTATTTTGCTACATCAACCAGGAACAACATGACTTATGAGGGGACACCTGACTTCTCCTGTGGTGGCATCTTTACTGATAGGTTAGGGCGAATTGACCAAATGTTGTCCTCTCGACTTTGAACCCACCTGAAGTAATTGGAAGTAAGTAGACGTAGACATAACTAGCTAGGAGGATTAACTAGGTTAGCACCACTCTCCTCTATTGATTTACCCTTTACCATTTATCTGCTTTAGTAGTTTAATTAATTAAATCCCTATCGAAACCATTATTACTCTGTGACGCCTAGACTTAGTAATAATCCAACACACATAGCTCTTGGGACGACCTCGGCTTTACCGATTACTACACTACATATGACCGGGTACACAGCCCGTTAGTGCATTAGGGTAGACCATAGGTATAACGAGACTTTATAAATATTAAAACCTGCTCAATAAAACCTGCATCAGTCACCATTATCAACAAAGACCAAGTCATCCACCCACCTTTTACTATTCAGATTCTTACGAGAGTGATGATGATGAACCATTTGAAGAAGAGAACTTAAAGATCGATCCGCTCGTTAATGAACCTTCGGATACCTTGTCAATGGAGGACAAGGAAGTCGAATGCACTCCTCTTGAGAATTCTGATGACCTTGTTCCAATCCCATGGGTATCTGAGACCCCTCTCGATTCGATTTCAGAAACTTTCAAAATGACCTTCACAAATCCTTTGTTTGACGTCGATTCAGAATATATTCTCAATTTTGACAATCAAATCTTTGACGAGGAAAGTAATGAGTCTGACACGGAGACCATAATGGAAAAGGTGCAAATTCATAGCTCACAAAGTACCGCACAAATCCCACCTCCGTTTCTCCTGCTTGAAGAAATTAAAGAAGTAGAGCCGTCTAATGAAAATCCTCCGGAGCCCGAGCTCAAGGATACTTCTCTTGATTTACTTCTCGAGAGTTCGCCGATGAACTCGCTCTCATCGATCCTCTTCCACCGGGAAGTGAGGACGATGGCTTTGATTTTGAAGCCGATTTAAGAGAGATTGGAAGTTTGTTGAATGAAGATCCGATTAATTAGTCGCCACAAAAGATTAATGACGATTATCTCGAGGAGTTCTCCGGTGAACTCTCTCATTTCATATTTCCTCCAGAATATGATCGTGTCTATTTTGATCTTGAGGAAGATTTTAGTTTGGGGGAAGAACAACTCTCTCAAAAGAGTTCCCTTACTGATGACATCATCCCACCTCTTCCTCCTGAAATTTTTGTTGAAAATCACCCTATGAGCTTAAATGATCAAAATCAAATTGAAGATTATATAAAATTTTCTTTTGAAGATGAAGAATGGCTCTGTATTGTTATCAAAATCTTTATTCCATTTCTTCCATATAATGTGATTTCTCCTCTTCTTCACTCTTGCGGGAGTGAAGATACCATCTTTGACCCCGGTATCACCGTTTTTCCTTTTTAAGAACCGTGGGTATCTCGTCAGAGTGGAACTTTCTTATGTTTCAATGTTTATCCAAACCTCTTGAATGAAAGTTCGATGGAGATTATCTTTTCCACCTGCTTCCCCAAGAACAAATGAATTCGGGGCGGGTCAAGCTAACGACTCAATAACAAAACAAGCGTTTCTATCTTCTTTCTCTTTTCTTTAATAAGTGACGTGAAGGGGTTAGCCTATTCGATTTCTCGTGTTTGGTTGTTTGTGATGTTTTGTCTAGGATTTCATCGATATGAAGACTCTCCTGCTCGAAGTTTGTCTTTTCTCCACTCGAGTTTCATGATCGATGATGATGGAAATCCGATATCCTAAATCTTATCGACTAACATTTATCTTTTAGCATACTTAATAAACGGCTTTTAGATTTTTGTTGATACCTTGCTTTAAACATTGAGGACAATGTTTCGTTTTAGTCTGGGGTGGGTAATCTTCGATTTGATTTGACCGCACTTGCTTATTTTTTGTCGTGTACTCTCGCAACCCCGTTTTTCCTTAGAAAATGAAAAAATTGTGCAAAAAAAAGTGAAAAATTTAAAATTTTTTGTAAGCTTTTGCTAGTTTTATGATTGAAAAGTCTTTGCGAGTTTCTTAGAAGTTACTTTAAATATGCATTTTCTTGAAAAAGTCTTTGCTAATTGCTTAGACAAGAGGCTATAAAATGCGATTCTAGCTCACAAGGCCAAGAATTTGCAAGTCTCCCTAAGTGATTTTAAATATGCGAAGCTTAAACAAGAATTTGCTAGTTTCTAATAAGTGACTTTAAAAATGAGAGACTTGAGATTATTTGACGAAGCATTAGCTAAGTTAATATATGTTTTGACACCTTGTTGACTTTCCGCTGGTGAGAGTAGGAATAGAATTCTGACTTGACCGGGCTTGTTGAGCCCTAGCTTGTTCCCTTAACCATAGATAATTTAATTATCGGCTAAGCATCCGCGGATCTCATTATTTGAGATTTTAAATTTGCGGAGATCGAGTAATGATAGAGTTACTTATGAGTTTAGATGCTAAGCGTGAAGTAGATGGTTCTCTTTAGAGCTCATCGAAGGTACTTATGGCTTTTTGCTCCCACAAAATTGTCTCACCCCATATCTGTCTAATAAATAATTAGAGATGTTGAGTTTTTGGCGATAGTTAGTTCTTTATCTTCTTAAAGAATCTTTGTTTTTAAAATTGGGTACACATCAAGGACTCGTAATAAATAAAGTAATAAGTAATAAATAAAGTTATGAGCTGCGGTTCGAGATCGGACCCTTGGATCCTTATTTCGAAAGTAGGCGTTTAGGTCTTGGCTACCCTCTTACCCCGACCCTTGGACCTCTAGCCGGGATTGGGTGAGGTCTTGGTTTAACACACTGGGATCCTCATTTCATGAAGCATAGAGTCTTGGAATTCTCCGTCGTAACGGCCCTTGGATCCTTTATTCTGAAATGTGTAAGGTCTTGGAATTACCCCGTGAAGCTCCGTAGTTCATAGCTCATATAAGTAAAAGTATAGGTGCAAAAAAAATGAAAAGTCAAAAATATAATAAAAAATTCCTTGATGTGGACCTCATTTTTAAGAAAATATTTCTTGAGAGAAGATGGATAACTAAATGGCGACTTAGCTTCATATCTTTATCGGATTAAAAATTATCGAAACGAGAAATTTGAAGAAATTCATTTCTCACAAAAATAAAATAAATAGAGGAAAAATAGGAAAATGGGAGCAAAAGGTAATTACACAAGTAACTTCCATGGGTAGTGTTAGCATCTAAAGTCATATTTAACAATGATTTCGATTTTACGCTTAGTTTGGGGACTTGTGAAAAATCATGGACGATGTATTCTATCCGTATGGTCACTTCGCGCTGAGTTGTGTTTCCTACTCCGTGATCCTAAAATGTCGTTTGAAAAATGTTGGAGTTATTGATCGACCTGAAAGTTCAATAAACCGTCACTCATAATGAATATGATTAAACGTAATATCTATATGTGAAATAAAAGGTAAACAAGGCGTTTTTAGGATTGAGGGTTTCTTAATCTCTTTTGAGGAATCTTTGCTACTTCTCATAGGTTTAGTAGAAAGAGACTGAAATCCTTAGTTTTAGAAGCGTGAGTTGATTGCATTGCGTGGGGACACGACAATCGTCTAGTCTGGGTATTTTGGTATGTGCTAAAACACATACCATTTCTTTATCAAAATAGACCCAAAATAACCAAGAAAGAGCCGTTTATGCTTAATATTTGCGTGTTTCTTGAGTTTATGCATGTGCAGGTACGAATATGATAAAACAGACAAAAGAAAGCCAAAACCGAAGAAAACCGAGCACGAGAGAAAGAAGAGTGCAAAAGCCGATGCCAGGATGCTATTTATGGGACTTGGATGATTAAAAGATCAAACTACGGAGTTGTAGATCATGTTCGGGGATTCTTCTCAATTTCACCATCACTTTTCAAAAATTACACTAAAGCCCCTCAACTTTACCATTATTTCACTTCTAACCCTTCACTTTCCCAATATTACCCAATCAACCCTTCATAAATTTCATTTACCCAATTCACCCTCACACTTTCAGAAATTACACCATTGGTCTCTATATTTATACATCTTTCATGAATGGTCCTTGAAATATAAAAGCTTAATGTATCAAGTCCAAAATACCAAGCCTAATCTGTTAGGAATTAGAAAATTCCATGTTAAAGTGTCGGTCACCCCAATTATGATCTAGCATAAGTTAGCTCGTAGACGTGTCGTTATTTGTCGTTGTTTACGTTATTCTTCAGTTTATTAGTTAGTTATTAGTTTAGTTTAGCGTAGTGCAACACCGTGGAGGAAGGACGGGTCTTTACCCACTGTATCCCTGATCCACAGGCCGATAGGAGGTCGTTGAGTCTGTAAGTATAAATACCCCTTCCATCCATGGAAGGGGTGGTGCTTGATAATCTAATCTTTCATACTTTGAGTAAACCTCTAGCAAGAACACCCTCTCTCTCTCTACTTTCTCTCTCTAAAATGGCAAACATGTATTTTGATCTCCCAAGACCACCCGAATCATCAAACACATAAATACACGATCCTACAATTGGTACCAGAGCCAAGGTTATTGTGTTTTGGTGATTTATTATGGATCGAATACTTGTTTTTTACTGATTTCGTACCATTTTTTGATCGGAAAATTATTTTTTCCTACTTCTTTGTCATATCAGTTTTTAACTTGTTTTGTGTACCCTTTTTGGTTAAACAAATTTGTCAAAGTGGTCTAATGTCTGGTTTTTTTTTGTCTTTTGTCCAAACTGTCTTTTTGAGAAACTAGTCTTTTTGTTCCAAGTTATGGTCAGTTTTTTAACAGTCAAGCTTTGTCATTAATGGGTCAAAACTGATGCAGATGATGTTTTCTTTCTGGGTTTATTATGCATATGGTCGGAATATTGGTCGGAAAACTCATCGGAAAACATATATATCTTGCTAGTGACTTAGACTTGGTGACGGTTTGACTTTTGAGTCAAACTGAAATGCTAGCGACTTGTCGTAGCGACTTGGGTCATCTAGCGACTTGGGTCATCTAGCGACTTGGGTCATATAGCGACTTGGGTCATCTAGCTACTTGGGTCATCTAGCTACTTGGGTCATCTAGCGACTTGCTTTGAAAATATTGGCTAGCGACTTGGACACAACAGAAAGGAAGAAGAAGAAGACCTAGACTACCTGACCACGACTGTATACCAAATACCAAACACCATGTTCAAAAACTCATCTCGACCTCAGTTCTAACAAATCATTGGTCCAAGAAAATTAAAAATGAGAAAGAACCATTCTCAACTGATCCGAAACAAAAATTAATCCGAACCATTATCACAACTTCAATCCCAACATCATCCTAAACCTAGACTCTACTCAAATAGTACAGAAATTAAAAGAGATCTCAGATTGGATTCAATATATTTTGCAATGTTTTCAAGATTGTTCTAATTGAACCATTATCATCATTGGCCTTTAGAAGCTTAGCTTCAATTAATTTTCGAATAAAAAAGAAAGATTATAACAAGGATGTTATATCTTTTCTAAGTTTCGTTCAAGACTTCATAAGAAAAAGAAACAAATCGAATCTCTTTAATACCTACCTTAGACCCAAGAAGGATCTTGAAGAATTAATACATCTTCTAATTCCATTTGATCGAGCATCTCATGATGAAAGGAGGTTCGTTATTTTTAGTTTGGTAAGGAAATATGATTCGATTTGATGATAGAAATGGGTGTGAGTTGCGATTAGAAGAATCTGTTATTCGTTTGGGGAGAAATGTTGATGGTAGGCGATTTATTTGAGTTTGTGATATTAGGGTTATGACAAAGTGTAGTACTTTAGGGTTAAATGAATGACTTATATATAACCTGATGAGAAGGAGTTATTGGATCACGAATTTGCTGGACTTGTGTAAGGGATGGGATGAATTCAAAGAGCTTTGGGCCAAGATTCGTTAAGGGCTTAGATGGGCTGTCATTTTCCTTTTTAATCCGAAAATTTTATTAAGACTTGGTGTTTTAATGAATTTTGGACTAAAATTGGTATTTTTGGTATGAATTTTCAAGGAAGGATACAAATTCACGGCTTGAGCGAAAAAGTGAAAAATGACTACGGGGTTAGTGTACGGTATTATTGAAGTGACGTTATCTTCATATGTGGTCATTACTATTAGCCGATGAATCAATGGAGGTTCAATTTCAGCAATTCCCATGAGATATTCGACGCCACAAAATGTCAATGATATTTCACAGTCTAAGCAAAATCTTTCAAAGAATTGTAAACGTCAGTCATGATTTTTCTAGATGTTTGCTTATGACAAGAACTTGGCGTGCAAATAGTCGTACACGTTATGATGCTTCCGAAAGTTCGAAACCATCATGGGGGAGAAACGTGTACTTTGATGTGTTACGGTCAACCTCCAGGGGGAAGTAGTATATGAAACGTGTACTTTGATGTGTTACGGTCAACCTCCAGGGGGAAGTAGTAAACGTGTACTTTGATGTGTTACGGTCAACCTCCAGGGGGAAGTAGTATATACTACTTGACTTAGTATGGTTTGTGAAGCTGTCTACATTTGGGTATAGAATTGTTCATGATGGAGAAGAATCGTTGAAGAACCAATGCATGTTCCCCTAAAACAGATATTCTCTGAAACCAAAGTCATCGTAACACATTCAAGCTGACATTGTTTACGGTTTTGTCTTGATTTTGTAAAATCCCGCGAAAGAACCTATTTCTCGGTTTAAATCATAGACTTGTAAAATCCCGTGACAATGGAAACATCCTGGTATTAGTAAAGTGCATTTCCGGTTCTATCTTACGGTTTATTCTTGGTTTTGTAAAATCCCGTCGGTTTAAACCATAGAGTTGTAAAATCCCGTAATGATGGAACCATCTTGGAGAAGAGAAAGTGTAAATTTGGATCTTACTTGATGCTGATGCTACGGTTTCTGCTTCAAAGAAGGGATAAAAGGGTGTACTTCATAAATTGGATGTGTGTTTGGATATTCGTCATGGCAGTTTGGTTATTGCTTGGTTTTACGGGGTTCTATGCTTTTAACCATGGTCGGGTAGAAATGGGTGTGAGTTGCGATTAGAAGAATCTGTTATTCGTTTGGGGAGAAATGTTGATGGTAGGCGATTTATTTGAGTTTGTGATATTAGGGTTATGACAAAGTGTAGTACTTTAGGGTTAAATGAATGACTTATATATAACCTGATGAGAAGGAGTTATTGGATCACGAATTTGCTGGACTTGTGTAAGGGATGGGATGAATTCAAAGAGCTTTGGGCCAAGATTCGTTAAGGGCTTAGATGGGCTGTCATTTTCCTTTTTAATCCGAAAATTTTATTAAGACTTGGTGTTTTAATGAATTTTGGACTAAAATTGGTATTTTTGGTATGAATTTTCAAGGAAGGATACAAATTCACGGCTTGAGCGAAAAAGTGAAAAATGACTACGGGGTTAGTGTACGGTATTATTGAAGTGACGTTATCTTCATATGTGGTCATTACTATTAGCCGATGAATCAATGGAGGTTCAATTTCAGCAATTCCCATGAGATATTCGACGCCACAAAATGTCAATGATATTTCACAGTCTAAGCAAAATCTTTCAAAGAATTGTAAACGTCAGTCATGATTTTTTCTAGATGTTTGCTTATGACAAGAACTTGGCGTGCAATTAGTCGTACACGTTATGATGCTTCCGAAAGTTCGAAACCATCATGGGGGAGAAACGTGTACTTTGATGTGTTACGGTCAACCTCCAGGGGGAAGTAGTATATGAAACGTGTACTTTGATGTGTTACGGTCAACCTCCAGGGGGGAGTAGTAAACGTGTACTTTGATGTGTTACGGTCAACCTCCAGGGGGAAGTAGTATATACTACTTGACTTAGTATGGTTTGTGAAGCTGTCTACATTTGGGTATAGAATTGTTCATGATGGAGAAGAATCGTTGAAGAACCAATGCATGTTCCCCTAAAACAGATATTCTCTGAAACCAAAGTCATCGTAACACATTCAAGCTGACATTGTTTACGGTTTTGTCTTGATTTTGTAAAATCCCGCGAAAGAACCTATTTCTCGGTTTAAATCATAGACTTGTAAAATCCCGTGACAATGGAAACATCCTGGTATTAGTAAAGTGCATTTCCGGTTCTATCTTACGGTTTATTCTTGGTTTTGTAAAATCCCGCGAAAGAAACTATTTCTCGGTTTAAAACATAGAGTTGTAAAATCCCGTAATGATGGAACCATCTTGGAGAAGAGAAAGTGTAAATTTGGATCTTACTTGATGCTGATGCTACGGTTTCTGCTTCAAAGAAGGGATAAAAGGGTGTACTTCATAAATTGGATGTGTGTTTGGATATTCGTCATGGCAGTTTGGTTATTGCTTGGTTTTACGGGGTTCTATGCTTTTAACCATGGTCGGGATGAAACCATTATCAAAGTTCATTCAAATGTCAAAGAAGGCTAGATTTGAGCAGTTCAGAAGATGTGACAACGGCGTTAATTCAGTATTATTTATTTGAGGTTGAAGTGAAATGTCACGGGCGAATGTACTTAGTATCTGAAGGTATCGGGGATGGTTGGATGAAGATTCTTCGAGATCCTTGTTCGAGCTTATTTTCAAAAACGAATACTTGGAAATCTAGTTATTGTTGGGTGTCTTTTACCTTTTCTTTTACCACTTGGGGGAATTGGGCTCATACCACCACAAAATAACTATCACTTTAAGGAGTTACTTTGTAGTGCTCAGTGTCACATTGAATTGTGGAGTTTCAAGAGGTGATGTACGTCTATTACTTGATGGTTGGTTGGTTGAAGAGTATAGAGTACTTAGAGATTCAAATGGGCATGAATTCTCGGCACCGCTCTTTGTTACATATGTGCAAGTTTAAGTCACGAGTTCGGGTTAGTTTACTTCAAGGTCAAATTCATCATACTGGGTTTTCTCCATATGCTGTCACAACAAAGAGCCTACTGAATGATAATGGGGTTGATTACAAGTTTGCCAAGAGAGTTGAAAAGAGAGAGATTATGACGTCTGTTCACTTCAGTTCAGGCCTCGTACTCCAAAGAAAAGAAATGTGTACGTTTCAGTGCGCATTATCTTCCGAAGAAGAGAAATCTTCTTATGACGTATGAACACAACAGTTCATGCCTCGTACTCTAAAGAAAAGAAATGTGTACGTTTCAGTGCGCATTATCTTATGAAGAAGATAAATCTTCTTATGACGTCTGTTCACATCAGTTCAGGCCTCGTTATCTAAAGAAAAGAAAAGTGTACGTGTCAGTGCGCTTTATCTTCTGAAGAAGAGAAATCTTCTTATTTATGACCATTCTCGTCAACATGCTTCATACTTTTTCCATGCGCTTAAGTCATCAAGTGAACCGGGCTACCACTGATTGTTTTCTCATTCCACTTGCTCGATTATAATGAAGATGGCGACATCATGTGCTTATTTTGCGGGAAAGAAGTGTGAATAGAACATTCGGATGATTTTCACTTACTTAATCAAGAATGGCAACTCTGTATGCAATTCTTGAGGGGGAGAAGAAGTGTGAAATTACTGCATGGTTGATTATTATTTGAGAATTTAAATGGTCATACGGCTCTAAACTCATGTAAGAACCGAGCTTCTTCTTATCGGGTCATCTTCACATGGAGTTTTCTTCTTCGAAGAGCCGTTAGTTGACATCTTCACAAGCTAATATGAGTGTATTGACAAAGTGCTTCCGGTTAATGCTTCACGTGCACATCAACATGATGATTCCGAACAACCTTCTGTTCTTGTTTGATGTGATTGTTTGCTTGGTGTTACCATTTCGTGTGTTCGTTGCGTCCTGATTGCTGATTTCCTTGATGAACATCTTTCTGTTCTTGTTTGATTGGGAGGGATTTTAGTTAAGGGGATTTGCAAGATGTAAGTTGATTGGGATGCTTTTTGGTGATGTTCTTGTTTTTGGTGAGTTGAAGATGTTAACTTTCTATTCCCCAACTGGACAATCTTGAAGAAGGTCGAGTCTACAGTCGGTTCTACATTTTCTGCTACATGTTAGAAGACTAAAGACGAGTTGCATTTAACAATCTAAAGACTTCTTCTTAATTCATGGCATTTATCAAACAGATTGTCGGTTTAGGGGAGAGCACTAATTGGGGGAGAGTGATATGTCGAATTTAATCCCCAATTAGACTTGCTCATATTCTTCAGCAAGTTGATTCTCACAAAGACTTCTAAGGTTCTTCTCAACAGATTTCTTGTATTTAGGCTTTCAAAGTGTTGCTGATTCTGAAGTGTCAAAACCAGCAAGGGGGAAGGAGACACGTATCTAAACACGAGTAAACTTGATGAACTTAATACTTCTAAGTAATTGAAGATATCCCGGGAAGACAAATGTGATTACCGCAGAGAAACTCAAGGTTTGACTCATGGCGAGTAAACTTGATGGACTTAATACTTCTAAGTGATTGAAGTTATCCCGGGAAAACAAATGTCATGACCGCAGAGAAACTCAAGGTTTTACTCTTCAAGGCGTTTAGTGTTCTTATTTCAACTATGTGGGGGAAGAGATGTTAGAAAATGTTTCTGAAGATATAAGAGGTACATTGGTGTGTGATGATCTCGATGTTATCGCAATCATCAGGGGAGAGAGAATTGTGAACATTGGGGATGCTCAGCTGTTTTACTTGAGGGCTTAATCTGTGATTCAGAGATATAATCACTTATTCCGGTGTTGACATCCGCAGAGATTGTCACCCGCAGAGATAATCAGTGATTCGGCCTGCTTCTTCAATGTTATCGGTTGTTCTCTCTTTGGGGAATGTGTGTACTTCGGGTCCTTGAGCTTCATACACGATCATCAGGGAAGAAAGCCATTGTTTACCACAAACATTGGGGAGGTGTTTTCCTTCCGGGCATGATGTGTATTTGGGAGAGTTCTTGGATATTGGTGTACTTCGGGTTCTTGAGCTTCATACACATTCATCAGGGATGAAAGATGTGAACATTGGGGAGTTGTTCTTCATTACCCTCATGATGTGTAGTTCGGGAGAGTTCTTGAGCATTATACAAAGAGACTGACTGCATTCAATTCAACTACTCGGGGGAAGTGTTCTCTTGACACCTTTTGGAATGGATACGCTTCAGACGTCAGTGTTAAAGGAAATTTGAGAAGACTTATTTATGAGTGGGATGAAACGTTGCTGATGTTCTATTGGATGATATAACCCCGAATGGAGAATCTCGATTATCGGTCTTAATAGGAGCAGCGGGATTTATGATAATGGTGTGCATTCTCTGTGCACCTGGCTAAGGAAAGCTTGAAATAGAGCTTCGAATCTGCTCATACATAAGGATTTTCGGTTTGGGGGGAAGCTGCCAGAGTCTCTCTTTCAGATGGTTCAATTTCTCTCTTCGATGCAAGAGTCCTTGGAAGCTTTGGTGGTGAATGTTTAGGAGATGATGACTTCTATCTTCTACAACGGGGCTTGTTCGATATCCTTATCTCGGTACTCGTATCATCATCTTCTTTAACTATATCATCTACTCTATCTTTGTATATAGTTATCTGAAAAACCAAATACAAAAATATAAAACCAACAAAACAAAATAGAAAATTATAAAACCAAGAAAAAGAAAATAGAAAAATATAAAACCTTCAAAAATCCATAAAAATCAGAAAATTTCAAAAATACCAAAAATATGTTTTCTAAAGACATGTCTTCTGGTATCGATAACATCTACGGTCTTAGAAATGTCATTCAATAATGGCACGGGACCATAGATGAAGTTCGAGCAGGAGGTGTAAATATTTTTTCCATTACATGTCTCAAAATATGGCTTACAGTTATTTCAGACTGTAACCCGGGCTTCAAATAATGGCTTGCAGTTACTTCAGACTGTAACACGTGCTTAAAAATTGGCTTGCTATCATTTCAGATAGCGACCCGCTCTTAAAAGGAAGGAAAGTGCTACGCTTAAACGTTTTTCACAAATTTCGTGCACTTATCCTAAAACAAAACAAGGAAAGTATGTCGAAGGACTGCTGTTCCTACACAAATGTTTTTCCGTCTAAAATTCTTCAGAAAAATATTTGGTGTTTACAAAATGGTGGAAAATGAGTTGCTTTAAAAACAATCAGATTCAGTGTTTTTATTAAATCTGCAAACTCAATCAATGACTTCAGCACTTTTAAACTTTTCACAAATTGAGTCATTGATTGAGGGGGATAATGTTTTCAAATCTATATCTTCTAACGGGCTTTCTTAATTATCCTAATATGCTTAATTAAAAATGATGTTAACCTATGTTGAAGGACTAGGTGCCTAGGATATGATTGCTAGGTTTAGATGATTAGAGTTTGAGAAACACATTATTCCCATACCTTACATGATCTGATTGATATGTTGAATTGACCTTTATTAGTCGATTGTTGTTTGGGTGTTGTCGACCACCGTATATTTGTATGTGTGTTCACTAACGTATGCAGGTATATTGGTTATAAGAATGTTCCCGATCCGGATCCCACAATTGAAGATGATTGGATGCCGAAAGGAAAGGGTAAATATATCTTGGGTTGACAAATGAAGAAACGGAGCTTAACTGGACTTCAATGGAGAGTTGGCATGAAATGCAACGTAAGAGGTCTTACTGCATCAGCAGATGGTTTTCTTCAGCAAGTGAAGAAACGGAGCTTAATTGGACCTCAGTTGGCATAAAAAATGCAACGTATGAAGTCTCACTGCATCTGCAGACGGTTTTTCTTCAAAGCCCTACAGCAACAACAGAAGCTTCTCAACCACCTAACGAATCTTTGTGCAGGATACCATTTTTAAACAATTTTTGAGTAAATTGAATTAAATTGTTTTGAAAATGGAAAAATGTTGTTTTGAAAATATATTGGACTAAAATTTAAAAATCACCGGACTTCATTTTATCAAAACTTGAGTCACTCAATTATCGACTACGGTCATGGATTGAGGGGGAGAGTGATTTAAAATAAAATATTTTCAAACGATATTTCTTCACAAAAGTTCCGCTTTGTACAATATAAGTGGTGATCTAAAGATTTAATGTTATGTCATGGTATGATTTTTTTTCTTTAGAATCAAGGTCTTTCAAAATGAAATCTTTTCTGTTCTTGTTTGATTGTGAAATTGTTTTGTTTTACTTAAAAGATCTCTTAAAAACTATCATACCTGACACTAACAATCTTTAATGTCTTAAAATGGTCCATATATGTCATCTTTCAAAATTGAATCTTGCCACGTCTTTCCCCAAAATTTTATAAATGATTTAAATCAGTTGGGATCACAAATCTCAAATGGTTTGATATTTCTGATCGGGGTAGAGATCGTGTTTTAAATCTCAAGTCTGTTTTAAATGGAATTGGTTTTAGTCCTTTAAAGGCACTCCTGCCTCCATGTGCCAAACGATTTCAATATACATAATGCACATGTTGAGGAGGAGGATTTATCCAAAAACCAGATGAGTATTTAAACAAGGCCACATTTTCTCCCATGTTTTCTAAACCTAATTAAATCACTTGGGATCCAAAATCTCAAAGGGTTTGATATTTTTGATCGGGGGAGAATTTGTGATTTAATAATGAAATTTGATAAAAGGTGATCGTTTTGATTTAATTGTGCACGCTACTCGCTCATATTCAGATTTATCAAAAATTGTTTAAACCATATTGAGGGGGAGCAAATAAACTATCGAGGTACGAATACTTTTTAAAGTGATTTATAAAGTACCTTGATTGAGTTTTCAAATGGTTTCTTAATGGCTCTTGTGATTGTGGATGTACTTTAAAAGAACTCTTGCCTCTATGTGATAAAATGTTTTAATATCCTATGCACATATTGAGGGGGAGAATTTTACCATGAAAATCAAATGGCTTTTTCGTATGAAAATTGTGATCAAAGAAAATATTTCAAAGTCCTCTTGCCTCCTTGTGCTAAACAATTTCTAAATCATACGCACATGTTGAGGGGAGGTTTTCTAAATGATCAAAACTATTAAGGTACAAAATGCTTTGATCTCATATCACAAGTACCTTGATTGTTTTTCCAAATGATTTTTCAATTGGTTTCATGAAGGAAAGAACAATACCAAAAGACCGACCAATTTACTTTATGCATGGAGTTATAAGGATGGTTAGGTTAGGTATTCGTTCCCACGATCCGCCTGAACCGGAGGGATCTACCCAGGGACAATCCACTAGATAGTGTAGAGTCCTTAGGTATATTGAAAAAAATGAGAAAAGTGAGGAATAGGAAGAGTGCAGACTGAGACTGAGCTAGTACTGGAATAAACCCAACAAGGTTCTAGTTATGAAGTCTCGGTAAGTACTGAAGGGGTTGAAGAATGAAAAAGAAATGAATGATAAAAGGGTGAAAAGAAATAGCCCTCCATCAATTCAACCTTATGGCAGAAACCGGGTTCAATACATATGCTACTGGTGGTTACTAAGGTAACGCCGGTATTGAAGACAAGACGTCATGGACCCAGTGACGCACTGCACTAAACTTCCCAAGCCACTCAAGTTCCTCTTAAAAGGGCTTGTTTCATTCTCACGGGGAACCGACATAATCTATCGACTTTCTCTTAGAGATTGTTGATATTGAAGAAGGAGACCCTCTCCCTAGTCTCCGACAAAGGAACCAAATGTGCACTATTGAGTCTAGAGCCAAGAGATCATCCACAATATCTCGTTAGGACACTAAATTCTTGAAGACTTGCTTTTTCACACAATGTGGAAAGTAAGTATATATTAAGAGTCCTACGCATTATCCTTGTGGTATTGCCAGAACATCCGAGTGATATGTAAAAATATTCACAATGAAGATGGAAATCCTTCTAGAGCCAACATCAAACAAGCTCTTGGTGGGTGACATGTGAAATCTTGCAAAAGATCAAGCTTGTGACAACTGGATAGAAACGATGGGGAGATTCAATTTTGAATCAACCTTGGTCCAGGAATGGAATTGACGAATACTTTTGGAAAAACCGTTCGATGTGCAAATCTTCTTTTCTCTAGCACGTCGAATGTGTACTTATGTTTTCAAAATTCAAAAAGTATCTCTGATTGAAAAATACTTTTAGAAAAACCGGTCGATGTGCGAATCTCTTCTTTTCACTAGCACGTCGATTGTGTACTATTTTCAAATACAAAAAGTGTTTTGATTGAAAATTGATCTTTCTCATAAAACTTTCGTCGTATTGCAAAACTCTTTATTCTAAGCAATACGCGATTGTTTTCAAATCAATTTTTCATCAATCAGTGAATCTCAATTCGCTGGTTCACTCACTCCGTGTTGTCTTCTTTGAGACGTTCCGGTTTGAGAACAGCTAGAACAGCTGGGAAACCCTGTCAAGGAGATTCTTAGGAATCCTACCTGATCACAGGCAGTACTTGTACTGATCAACGGGGAACCGTGGGCCGTGTACCTCAATTCAACGAAAGTGATCAAAGACACTTTCGTGTGTTTTATTGCTAACTGTTGTTTGCAGGTACATTTGGACGGTTGCAGCTGATCAGAATTGAGAAGTCAATCCAAAGCCGCATGCTCACAGCATCCACACTTAATTTGAAGAAATCATGACTGGTGCATATCTACATAACCTGGTTCTGATATTTTTATACTATGCTTCTGCTTCGCTGCTGCAAATATCATGAACCAGTAAGGCTTCCGCTACTCTGATGGAAAGATGTCATGATTCAAAAGTGTGAGCATGTCGGTCCAAATGTCATAACTTCACATGAAGGCAACACTACTATGGATGATCCAGAGAGATTTACTGTGGCTGATGATCTCAAAGAAAGCTCGAAGATCATCAAAGATGTGGATCAGTTAAAGGCCTCCACTAAAAGTACAAAATATGCGGACTATGAAGTGTCACTGCTTAAGCACAAAGATTGCAGAATTGAAGAATTGAAGTCTACGAGCTCAAGAACAAAGTCAAAGATAGAATGCTAGAAAGCAAAATGTATTTCATGGGGTGACCTCCCTTAGGGGGAGATTGTTAGGAATTAGAAAATTCCATAGTGAAGAGTCGGTCACCCCTAATATTATCTAGCATAAGTTAGCTCGTAGACATATCGTTATTTACGTTATTTAGTAGTTTATTTATTAGTTTGTAGCGTAGTATAGCTTAGTGCAACATCGTGGAGGAAGGACGGGTCTTTACCCACTGTATCCCTGATCCACAGGCCGATAGGAGGTCGTGTATTGTGTAAGTATAAATACCCCTTCCATCCATGGAAGGGGTGGTGCTTCTCATTCAATCTAATATTCCATTTGTGTAAACCTCTAGCAAGAACACCCTCTCTCTCTCTACTAACTCTCTAACTATGGCAAACATGTATTTTGATCATCCAAGACCACCCGAATCATCAACACAATAAAAATAATGATCCTACAATGAGTTTGTTGCCCTAGCTTTTAAGAATGAAAAGGAAATAGATTTGTATGTGGAACATCATGGATATGATTTAAGTCATTGGTTACAAAATAACATAGGTCCTGATGAGGTTTCAGATGATGAGATAGGTGAGATGGAAGACATTAAGGGATATGGACACGATGATGCTGTAGGAGAAGAAGATGTACAAATACCAAATAGGACTGTTGAAGACCCATTTCTTAATAAGTTGTGCAATGACAACTTTATTACTGACCACATTGAGGCTCCTGATCCTAGTGAACTTAGTGATGGTAGTGCTCCTAAGGATATAGATAGTGATGAGGAGAGTGTAGATGCTAGGTATAAAGTTATTCCTGGGGGAGTTTATCCAGAATATGACCCTAGCCTTGCATGGAATGAGATGAAACCTACTTTGGGCTTGAGGTTTGAACACCCAGAACAACTCAAAGACTGTTTAACCAATTATGGGGTGGCTAATGGATATCAGTTGTGGTACAGAAGAAATGATTACAGAACTTTGATGGTTCTTTGTGGAAGGAATACTGATGAGGGTAGAAATGGAGGCTGGAAAACTAGGAAAGGGAAAGATGAGGGTGTGCAGGTAGGTACACCATCTAAGAAAGGCAATAGGAAAGGTGTGAAGATAGGTACACCATCTAAGAAAGGCAATAGGAAAGGTGTGCAGATAGGAACACCTTCCAAGAAAGGCAAAGGGAAAGGTGTGCAGACTGCATCACCATCTAAAAAGGGCAAAGGTAAAGGTGTTGAGAAAGAGAAAAAGAAGAAGGATGGTTGTTCATTCAGGCTTTGGGCATCATGGATGCAAGATGGAAGTTCCTTTCAGATCAAAACATTGATCCCAGACCATACATGTCGTAGGAACTTTGATTTGGGAGCATTGGTAACCTATAAATGGATTGCCAAACAGTTTGCTTTTAAAGTTGTTCAGGATCCAACAATTAGCTATAGGACAATTAAGGAACTAATCAAGAAGAAATATCTCATCAATGTGAGTGTTGGACAATGTAAAAGGGCAAAGCAAAGGGCTTTGTTTGATCGTGAAGGTGGGCTGATTGATCACTACAGCAGGTTATGGGATTACAGACAACATATATTGAACACTAATCCTGGTTCATCTGTTTATTTTCATGTGGAGGAGAAAGATAATGGTAAGACCTACTTTACAAGGTTTTATGTTTGCTTCAATGCAATGAAAGAAGGATGGACTGCTGGGTGTAGGAAGGTCATTGGTCTTGATGGATGCTTTCTCAAAGGAACTTGCAGAGGTGAGCTATTGACAGCCATGGGAAGAGACAAAAATAATCAAATGTTTCCTATAGCTTGGGCTGTGGTGAACATTGAAAATACTGATAATTGGGAATGGTTTTTGGCTTGTCTGTGTGAGGATCTAAGGCTGTATCAGGGTGCTTATTTGACTGTCATTTCAGATGGCCACAAGGTACTTTTGACTATCATTTGAATAACACTTGTTTTGACTATCATTTGACTAACATTTGTTTTGTATGAAATAGGGATTGATGGAGTCAGTTAGGAACATGTTGCCACATGCAGAACATAGGTAGTGTGCAAGGCACATATATGCCAACTTCAAGAATAAATGGAATGGTCTACATTTTAAGAGTCTCTTTTGGGGTGCTGCTTCAACAACCATACAGCATGTGTTTTACAACAAGATGAATCTTATTGGCAACATTGATCCAGAAGCAAAGCAATGGTTGGTTGATAGGAACCCAAACTCATGGAGCAGGGCTTTCTTCAAGATGGACAGAGGTTGTGCAGCTTATGAAAATGGTATTTCTGAATCTTATCATAATGCAATAGGGATAGCCAGAGGTAAGCCTATCATTACCATGTTAGAGGAAATTAGAGTTTACCTAATGCAAAGACTATATAGGTGCATCTGGTGTGGCTGGTACAGATGCATCTGGTGTGGGTGGTGATGGTGTTGGTCCAAGTGGTGTGGGTTGTGATAGTGCAGATGCATCTGGTGTAGGAGGGCATGGTGCAGATGCATCTGGTGTGGGTGGTGATGGTGCTAATGCATCTTGTTTGGTTGGTGATGGTGCAAGTGGTGCTGAGGTAGGAGAAACTGGATTTGTCCAAGAGGTATAATATATGCTTGCTCATTTCTTTGTATTTACTTTGTTGACCAAGAATGTTAACACATAATGAATATACAGGTACAAATGGAGCAATCAGTAACACAAGATACTATCCAGGAATGTGATACCATCCTACTCAACAAAGTAATACAAAGAAAACCATGGTCCAAGTTGTTCAAGAAAGCATTGCAGCTGGGACTCTTAAGACAGCAAGTTTGAAAAGAAGGGCCAAGTCAGAAAGGATTGCAAAGAAGGCCAAACCATTCAACTTTCCAGTAGATGGTTCAGGATCAAGTGCTAAGAAAGCATGGGATGTGGATGAAGTGCTTGCAGAAGATTAATGTTTATTTGGTGTCTTTATGTTTAAGTAGTCAAACATTGGGTCCTGTATTTAGAGTAAACAATGTGTTGGTAGGGGTAATTGTAGTTAATCAATATGAATTGGTATTAGTAAACAATGCTAGTTGATGTTAACATGATCTTGGATTATGTGACATTATGTCCACAAATTTTCCTTTAATGGCAGTAATGAATCCAAGATTATTGTGGTCCTATGTGTTTCTTTATTTTCTGCTTTATGGTCAATAATGGATTTGGGACTTTATTTGTTACATTGAATACTGCATTGGGAACTTTATATGATGCATTGAATAATGCATTTGGGACTTTATATGTTGCATTCAATAATGCACTTGCAGCAAATAATGCATTTGGGACATTATATGTTGCAGTCATTTGCAGCAAATCTGTTTATTTGGGACATTATTTGTTGCACTCATTTCAGTCATATACATTTGCAGCAACATTTGCAGTCATACATTTGCAACAAAACACACATCCATTTCATTTGCAGTCATGAAAGCATTTCATTTGCAGTCATAAAAGGTCATTACAGTACATCAGATTTTGGAAAAGAACATGAAAGCAATAACAAAACACATAAAAGCTACAATTTTCCTTAAACAAACCACACTTGACTTGCTTTCTTTCAATTCTAATTGAAGCATCAACAATTCCTTCTCCATAGTTGACTTTTGAAAGTCAAACTCCTTTTCCAACTGCCTTAATTTTGCATTCAATGAGTGCTTGTCTACTTTGAAACGTTTTTCCATATGAATCAACTTGAAAACTGTGGAAAACTAGAAGGGGGGTTGAATAGTTTTGCCAATTAAAACTTCTTTTTAAATATTTAGATCAACTTATGTCAATCTATTTGGTTGTTTATGTTGGACGTTGATAGATAGATATATAAACGTGTAATGAAAGATAAAGAATAAACGCATCTTAAGATATTTATTTATGGTCAAATCTTTGCGTGTAAACCTATTGGTCAAATCTATTTATGGTCAAATATCACGTGGAATAAAATATCACGTTAATTGCATATTCTGTTAAGTCATATATTTTAAAATATGATTTGTTACAGCGTATATTTTGATATAATAAACCATATCTTCACTTAAAATATTATTCTTTAATTAAGTGTTGAAATTTAATATATTCTTTGATTTGGCTAAATGCTACAACATGATAAATTGTCTGCATGATCGGACCTATTTTAACACATCCGCACGATCGGACCTATTTTATTTTTTAGTCCGCACGCTCGGACCTAAGCAAATATCCGCACGATCGGAGCTATTTTATTTTTTAGCCGCGCATTAATTCGCGTAGATACTGTTTATTTCTTATTTATTTCTTATAACAACTTGCAAATATCAATAAAAACGTCGCGGTTTCTAGCTAACTCCGCGACACATTTTAATTTGTTATTTCCATATACTGTATGTCTTAACAATTTTTTATTTCTTGCCTACGTGGCGTGCATGCACTACAATAAACCCACGATGGTAAAAGGATAAGTTAACCTACTAAACAACTTGTTGAGTAAGAGGGTTGCAAACCCATCAACACCGGATCACGTATCCTTGTTAAACACCTTGTTCTCGAGACGTTGGAATAAGTTTTGTGCGCATCCCACGACGGGTGCGCAACATCGCATATGGTGCACGTTTAACAACTTAGGAACCAAGACACTTGCTTCCTTGATATGATATTTACAGTACGCTGCATATCATAACATATACGACTATGATTAAAAAAAAAAAAAAAAAACAACAACAACACAATTTATTATTTCATCAGTACGCATCCCACGACGGGTGCGCACTGCCAATTTTCTTATATGCTATGTGCTATATATTTTTTATGCTATGTGCTATATATTGCTTACTTTTATTAGGTTTTATATGCTGCGATTCGCGGCATATACTTTTAATCTGTGCATTGAGTGTTTTTCGCAGATTAAATAAGTTTAATGCTCCTACATGAGTAGCACCATCAAACTTGGGGGGCTACCAGGGTATACGCTACCACTGTTTTCGTACGCAGGTGTATTTGGAAGCAGATCGAAGACGAATTTAAATATTCGCATCAACTTGCCGTAGGGGAGACGTCCTCTGTCGGTTGTGAAGACGCGCACAGCGCAGAAGCACGTTTTCTGTCGCACATCTTTAGCGCGCACCTATGCGCAGAAGCACGTCTTCTGTCACACATCTTTAGCGCGCACCTATGCGCAGAAGTACGTCTTCTGTCGCACCTCTTTGTCGCGCACAGCGCACACTTATGCGCAGAAGCACGTCTTCTGTTGCACATCTTTGTCGCGCACAGCGCGCACTTCTGTTACAGAAGCACGTCTTCTGTCGCACCATGTTGCGTCGCTACTGGTACAAAGGGTACGCCCTCACCCAGGATGCAGCATGCGGGTTCCACTTTCACCTACGCGGCCATCAGAACTTAAGTCTAGCATAACATAGCCATGCGCTATCTCATACTAGACTTGGGGGGCTTGTGGACGTATGGTCCGGACTGGGCCAGGAATGGGTCAGGCCCGGCATCAGCGGCCCACTCTACACCTAAACCCTAATCCATGTCTATATATACATGACAGGTTATCTCTAACCCTAAGATATATTGGCTACACTACGCCGATACTAACTTGACCGTCGGAGGTGGACCCCGGGGCTACGGCCTCGGGTCCACTCCTAACGGGGTTCTCTTTGTTGACAGGTCTACTAGGGCTCGAGAAGACGACTAACGGCCAAGGAGAGTCGTTGAATCCAGTCTGCGCCAGATTATGCTTCAACAGGCTACAAGGACACCTTCCTTGCCCTACTCCACTCCTCGAGTCACCTACTCGAGAGTTCGTAAACACTACACCAATCTCCTTATGGCGGAGAAGCCTTCACAATGTCGCTTACACCTTTTTCCGGTACAAAGCTAAATACCGAGTTCTTTCACACCAAGGTGAACCACACCTAACACAACGTCGCCTACCCTTTATACGATGCGAGGCTAACCACCGAGTTCTTTCACACCAAGGAGAACTAATCCTATCACAACGTCGCCTACCCTTTAATAGGTACTAGGCTAAGCACCTAGTTCCATTACTATGGAGGAACTACTACCCTTCACGACACAACACCTAATCTCAAGGAGATCCACTCCTTGTTACAACACTCTCAAGGACATCACCATCCTTGGAAATAAACAAATACTTATATGTATAACGATGCACCTCATCGATTATACGACCTAGGCATTCTTCCCTAATGCCACTTGATTTGATTCTTAGGCATCCTTCACTAATGCCTTTGACACAACGCTTGGCACCCTTCTCTAATGCCTTCGTCTTGACACCTCTAGCATTCTTCACTAATGCTTTTGACACGGACGATAAGCACCCTTCACTAATGCTTTCGTCTTGACACTTTCGGCATCCTTCACTAATGCCTTCAACACAACATCTATGGAGGAAGAAAGAACTATCAACAAGAGAACCTCAGTTGTCTTGATGATGACAAAGCATGGCAACTCATGGACTTGAGCTTGCTCGACTTCAAGTAGTGGTGATCTCGCCTTTAAGAGGAACCTAGAGAATCACACAAAAACAAAAGACAAACTACATAGATCACTTGGATCTGAGGTTAGAGGGATATAATACTTGGAGAAAGTATGTGTGAAGTGGTGAACCAAAAGGAAGAAAATGGCTCACTATTTATAGAGGAGAAAACTTACTGTTCCCCGGATCCCACAGATCCCTCCTACAAGGGATCCGTCTAGCACAAAGCTAGGGATCCGTGGGACGCTCCTCTTTGCCCATGGGTATTTTTGGTTATCGGTCATGGGTCATGGGTTATGGGTTGATCCATGGGTTTCTTTCTAGATACAATGTATCTCTAGAATACATTGAACTTGGTTAAGTGGTTTGTATAAAACCATGGGTTATGGGTCAATACCATTTGCTAGTTTTTACCCATTTAATATATACTTGTTTTTACTTATTTTAGTATAAACTTGTTTTTACCCATTTTAGTATATACTTAGTTAATTATGTGTTAACCCAATATGTAAACACTAGTTGTTGTACATATGTATCAAAATCATAAAATCACTTATACTTGTTTTAGTGTTTTATGTGAAAACGTTAGTGTGTTAGAAAACTATTGAATCAAACTATTTACGTATTTTATTTGTTTCGTTAAAATGATTTTACGTTTGTTATCGACAAAACATTAAAAGATCGTAAAATATAAATAAACGATTTTACGGCTTATTTGTATTAACAAAAACCTATTGCTTGTAATACTCATTAGGTGACTCAGGATCTAATACTCAACGCATCCAAGAAAACGCCTTAAAGGATGATCAATTGTACGCGAAGTCTGTCTGATTACTGGTTCTTCATGTTGACAATGTGTTGGTGGTGGTGGGCGATACTTGCAATTGGAGGAAGATGCAGACATTATCAATTGTAGTAAATTAGGGTTAGGATTAGGGAATGATATTTGGGGAAGAATATCTGGGGAAAAAATTTGGTGGTGGTGGGTTTATAGTGGAATCCAACGTGGCAGCGTTTTTGGGGAAAAAATATTACATAGCCGGTTAAACAAGTTTCATGGGGTAGATTGGTACAAAAACAGAAAGTTCGTTACATTAAGTGAAACAAAAAAAAGTACGCGTACTAGATCGATACACTTGAAAAAGTACGTAACTATTGTACGGCCAAAACCCTAAAATTTACAACTTTTATGAAAAAAATATTTTATATGCTCCTTAAGATATACTATAATAACATGTTAGGTAGATGTTAGTCGACTAATTCCAAACATATAAGCTAATGTCACAATTATTAGATCCAACAAATCTGATTGATATCAATTGGAATGCTACTGATTTGTAATTTTTTATTAAGGATGAAATATATTATTAAATCCAACAAATCTGATTGATATCTACTAGAAGAACAATGCTACTGATGTGTAATATTTTATTAAGGATGAAATATATTATTAAATCCAACAAATCTGATTGATATCAATTGGAAGAACAATGCTAATGATTTGTAAGTTTGTATTAAGGATGAAATATGGTTATGCATCATTTGAACATAGTATCATATATAAAAGAACACGTCAAAAAGTTTGTGTCGTACAGAAAAACTTTTAAAATAAATGGTTGTGAGTTCTAAGTCTTGCTTAAAACATGTGAGATAGATTTTTGATTTAAATATTGTAAGATAGTTAAAATTACCGTTTAAAAAAATAAATAAATAAAAATACTCAATTTCATCATACACATGCTCATGACACTCTCAAAATTTAACATCAAACTCGTTAACTATATAATTATCCTTATAATAATCTATAATATATATAATAAGGCATGACTTTTCTTTCATTAAATACATTAAGACAATACAAATATAAAAAATTAAGCAATACAACTATTTATGCAATATTTACAATTAATTGATGCATAACTAATATAAATTCTTAAAATACCACTTTAATGATAAACACAAATAATTAAATATATACTACAAGTTATGCAAGCTGCTAACTTAAGTAATATAAAATTATAAGCACATTGTACAACTATTAGTTCTATCGCTCCAAAATTATTTAAGATAAAAAAGAACCGATTTAAGTAGTATACATATTATCGCTTGTTGTGAAACTTAAAACGTAGGGATGACAACAGGTCGGGGAATATCGGGGATCATATTTACCATCCCCATTTCCGTTTCACTCCCATCCCCATCCCCATCGGGGATTCGTTTTACATCTCCATCCCCGTCCCCAATGGGGATCTGGGATCCCCACATGGATTCGGGGATTTTCGGCCCTTATGAATTAAGCATAAAAATTACATAACTAATCAAAAATATAGAGAACTGGCTTATAAAATTTCTTAAAAAGCGTACATTGTACATAGCTGGATTAATTAAAATGTTATTCAACATATTTAACATATTTAACAACAATTTCATTTACGACTTTTATCTCAATGTAAACTATTAACACATATATATTTAATTTGTTTTAATAGAGATTCAAGGTATTATATACATGCACTCACTTACAAAGCAAATATATAGTTTGTCATTCTAAGCTAAAAAGATAGGGAAAAAAATGCATATTAACTGAAAAATATGTAGAGTCAACATGCATTTGAAGATCCATCTAGCAAACAATATCAAAATTAAAAACCATTTTGGTATTACGAAAACAAACACTAAAAAATTATAGATTTGACAAGAAAACAAATAACTTTACTAGCAAAAAAAGCTAAAAAAATACATACCTAAAATATAAAATATTTGGATCAAAATAATTATATGTAGTATGTTTGTGTGTAGTGAGTGACTTTCGATGGTTATAAGAGCATTCACATCCATAACGGGCTAACGCCGTTATGGATCGAAATAACGCCGTTTTGCGCGTTATACCCTTGGACCTCCTGCGTTATAACGGCGTTAGTCCCTGGGCGTTACAGGGCTAACGCCCGTTATTTGCTTCTTCTTCTTTTTTTCTTTTTTTTCTTTTTTTTTTTTTCATTTATGCCCCTAAATGAGCGGTTGTTTTTGTAAATTGTTGGGAATGTTATTGATGTTATTGGGATGTTATGGTTGGGAGTGTTTTTTGGGGATGTTAATGTTAAATGTTAAAGCTGATGTGGCGCTGACGTGGACGGTGTTATTGGTGTTATTGTGTTATGAATGGGAGTGCTCTAAGGTTCCATTCCTTAAAGTGGTGGTTGTAGGATGGTATATGTTGTGGCTGGTGGTCGGTATTCGTGATGGCTAATAATGGTAGTTGTGGTGACTAAATATTAGGTTTAGAGAAAAGAAAGACAGTGTTTAAAAAAAACTGTCAAAATAAATATATGTCGTATTTTTTATTTTTTACTTGAGATATCAGGCCTTCAATAATTTTAGTCCTAGCCAATTAAAAATTAACAGAACATCTCAATTTTAACTGAAGATATATATCTTTAATATATAACGTTTCATCATTTACATATAAATTTTAGTCAATAACCATTTGCTCCAAAGCACCATTTGTCGTGATGGCCAAAAATGGAGATTGTAATCTTCACATTGCAATGCTTCCATGGCTAGCCTTTGGTCACATTATTCCATTTCTTGAACTTGCAAAGCTTATGGCCATCAAAGGCCATAAGATTTCCTTCTTATCAACTCCAAGAAACATTGATCGCATCCCTCAAATACCGAAAACCTTAACGTCTTCCATCAAATTCGTCAAAGTCGGTCTACCAGAAGTTGAAAATCTTCCTGAAAATGCCGAATCCACTAAGGATTTACCATTAAACAAAGTTAAGTACCTCAAAATTGCATGTGACGGGTTCCAGGAACCCGTCACGGATTTTCTTAAAACCTCATCTCCAGATTGGATCATATATGATTTTGTTACGTATTGGTTGGGGCCATTAGCAGCAGAACATGGCGTTCGGACGGCCTATTTTAGTGTTTTTCCAGCAGTAATTCTCGGACATGCAGGTTACCCGGAGGCCTTGATGCATGCACATGCAACACTAGAAGATTTTACTAAGAAACCGAGTTGGGTTACGTTTGAAACCGATGTTCGAGCGAGTCCTTTTCAGCTTTCGAGGTATCTAAGCTCCGATGATGGTAATGTAAAGGTTACAGACTCGTATCGCCTTGGAGCCACCATCCACGGCTGCGATGCGGTGTTTGTTAGAAGTAGTCTGGATTTCGAGCCAGAATGGTTAAACCTCCTTGACCAACTTTACAAAAAACCCATCATTCCAACAGGGCTTTTACCCGCAACAACGGCGGCTGCAGAGAATGATACAAGTTGGCAGTTTGCAAAAGAGTGGTTAGATAAGCATGAGAAAGGTTCTGTTGTTTATATCGCTTTTGGAACTGAAACTAAACCTAATCAATACGAGTTAACTCAGCTGGCATTAGGTTTAGAGCTTTGTGGTTTACCGTTTTACTGGGTGTTAATTGATCAACGTGGGTCATCAGATAATGAAGTTATTGAGTTGCCAAATGGGTTTGAGGAGCGGACACGTGGACGTGGTGTGGTATGTAGGACTTGGGCACCACAATTTAAGATACTGAATCATGACTCAGTGGGCGGGTTATTAATTCACTCGGGTATGAGTTCAGTGGTGGAAGGGTTTCAGCTCGGTAAACCACTTGTGTTGTTGCCATTCATGGCGGACCAAGGGACGATTGCAACTTATTTGGTGGAGAAAAAAATGGCATATGTGGTTCACAGGGACGATATGGACGGTTCATTTGAACCCGAATCGGTGGCTGACTCACTGAGTCTTGTGATGGTGAAAGAAGAGGGTAAAGTGTATAGAGAAAAGGCTAAAGAGATGATGGCTTTGTTTGGTGACAGAGATGTTCAGGACAAGTGTGTAGATGACTTGGTGCATTTTCTTCAAAACTCCTCCTCTAAATAGTACGTACGTTGTTCCATAAGGTTAAAGTCAACTACACTACTCAGACATCTACAAAAAAGACGATGTTTATGATGGTAAAAAATGCTCTTTTAGTATCAAAGGGCTTTGGCCTAGCAATATGTTTGACTCGTGGTTTTCATATACCATATTTCAATTTCTTTTACTATATATGTTGTGTATCTGTCTTTAAAAGATTCAGCTATTACTGTCATGTGTATACATATTACTACTAGTTTAAGACCGTGTAATACATGAGTTGTCTAAATTGATTTTATATACACAAATCTTTTCTAATAAACTATAAACGATTACACGATCAACCGAGTATTATATATTGAACACAACATGTATAGATGAATAAAAGTTTATTCAAGCTCGAGCCGAGTAGTTAATAAACGAGCCTAACTTGTTTAGGCCAAAACTCAACTCGACTCGAATCGTTAACACCCATAGATGCAACCATAACTTCATAAGTGAAGTCGTGAGTCTACATAAACATGCAACAAAATGATTTCTATAGGATTAACATTTCACTTTCATTGGTTTTCTTTTAGCTTACAGTTATATGGTATCTACTTAGCAAAAGAATGTCAGCTACGGCACAAAATATGTGATCAAGTACACTAGTAATATATCAATCAAAACTTTGTAAGTGATCACAAACTAAGCATACAACAACTCTTCTTCTTGTTCCTCTTCTTTGGCTGTATAAGGCAAGGGTAGCAGACTCATTGAATTAGCAAATTTATCTATGCAAGTGGTTGAATATGCATCAACAACGGGTGCATCCAGAACTCTATCAGGCATTGCTGATATTGTCTCCTCCATCAGAGATTTGAATGTCTACAAAGAAAGTGAACATAATAAGCGAATATGTGTTATACTAACTCCAATCTGTGATGGGCTATACTAACTCCAATATGTGATGAACTATGCTAACTCAAATATTTCCTAGCTTTAGGACAAAACATTAAGGGTGAATTAACCTATTTGCCTGATGACATAAGAAAATAATGTTTATTAATATGGGCATAAGATGATCTTGCCACAAAATGAATAAACAGCTTATGGACTTTACAACTCAAACACAAAAAAGATAAAAGAGGTGTTCATATGTTTAATTTTTAAAGTGATTATGTAATCGAAATAGATAATCAGATGTAACAAAGCCGACTGTAGAAGATAGTGTTTGGAAAAGTTTTTGCTGTTTGAAGTTGCAATGATTAGATAATCAGCTTGACTGTACGAATTCGATTGTAACTCAATTATTGACACTAAAGAGCACATTTAAACTCATAAATTAAAAGCCTATATGCTAAAATTTTATTACCTTGCAATGATGGAAGGCAGAATCGGCGTTCCGCTTCCACACGCCATTTCCAGTCTCCCCCCAAAAGAGACCATATAGAGGCTGCAGCACAATGAGCAAGTGGTATGCAAATGAGAGATTAAAGTATTTCAAAAATATACAAATAATAACAAGGGCTCTCTAGTCAATTTCCGAGGGAAAAAGAAGATTGATTTCTAGATTTGGAAGGAGTATACATTTTGCATTTTACAGGGATTATAAGTTGAACCCATATAACTAACCAATGTTTATATCAATATTACAAGCAAAACCTGGAAGCACAAACTATGATTCATATGGTAAATTTTATCTCTGGTTAGCCACATTTGTAGCTAATCACGAAAGCAACATAAGCACATTATCACTATATCATTCCAAAATAAGAAAACTCTGACAATATGGCAAAGACGGGCCTGTATAACAACAGCCACCTTACATTAATAAGCATGAATCTACAAAGCACATCGACAAGTCTCATGTTCTTTTTGTATGTTTTTTTGCTGTACAAAAGCTCCTAGAAGTTGCATTTAAAAAAATAAGTATACTAGAGGTGCCAATTTTAACCCATTATACAGCTTGCCTTACCAACATTTCATAATTTTAGCAACGGATAGTGACATGATACATCTTCGTAATGAAAAATGACTGTAAACATGACTTTTTTAAAAATCTTTCAAGCAAAGGAAGCTTCTTTTACTATTGCTACTGGTCTGAAGAAATTAAACCAACTGCATCAAATGCAAGCTCTGGTAAAGTTTCATACTTAATTACGGGTCTTAGGTTATGTCTGGTTACAAACAGGTCAAGTAAAAGAGCTAGCTAAAAGGGAAAGAGGTCAAATGGGTTGAAAGTCACGCATCGAAAACTTTAACATGCATAAAACCTCCTTAATAATTTTTGTTCAAAGATTTAGTTTATTAGGGTAAGAATATCGTTTTGGCTCTTTTTTATATATGGAAGATCCTTATAATGAATAAAAAAGTAGTCACGGGTTAACCAGACCCACTCGTCTTGCCATTTCTAACTTTCACTACCAAAAAGACATACAACACGTGAACACACATACCTTAACTATATCCCTCAGACTTGGTTTACCATTTCCATAGATTCCTATGACTGAATCAGCATAGACCTGGTATTTCTCCAAAACCTACAAAAACATATTTAAAAAATAAAGGCATTTATATACGAAAATTTATATAATGAATTACAGTACTTGGCCGAACCTGACGACGAGTGACAGTACTAGGTGGTGCACCATAAATTGCAGTATCAACATTCCCTAACAAGGCCCATGAACTGTCAAAAAATTTAAGCACAATTTTAGTAAATGTCAACCAACATCATGTATAGAACAAGTGACATTCAATTATTATTGTCTAAATATTCTTACTTATTATAGGCAGCACGACCAACCATAACACCGTGTGCTCCTTCATTTTGTGCTGCACGCACCTAGTAATAGAATAGGAGAAATGTAAGATATAGAAAAGCTAGGCGAAACACTATAAACATTAGATTTGGACTGTAATAGTTTTGTAACCTTTGATATAACTGGGTTTTCACTCAGCAATTAGGAAACTGGTATATAGTGGGTGCCTAAGGCTTTATAAGGAAGCTATAACCGATGGATACATAATGGAGAAAGAATGAAAACCTAGTGAAACTACTAACATGATTTTACGGTCAAGCATAGGCTTAGGGCAGCTATACAAAAATTTCTATTAAATGGTGAATAACGTGCCCACGTGCAGCGACACATAAACTATAAGATACATATTACATAATGGCGAAAGAATGAAAACCTAACAGAATTACTAGCATGATTTTCCCATAAAACTTTTCATCATAATTATTAAGCAGAGTCTTCAAGAAACTTAACATAACTATTATCCTTAAGACTTTTGTCTAGCACGATAAGTAGATCAATTTCTATTAGCTATAAATTAATAAAATAATCAGCATGAATATATAAAACAGCACAATACATACCTCATCAATACTGTTTACGCCTCCATTAATTGTAAAACGGAGGTCTGGAAAGTCACGAAGAAGTGCATAGTAGAACTCGTATCTGCACAATATAAAGCCATAAACATCATGTCAAGGCCCAAGGATATAGTAAAAGAATGAACGCGAAGGTGTTACGACTTTAAAGCATTCTTGATATCCTTTAGAAACCTGTTACTACTCTACTTAATGTTTTACAATTAAGAAAAGAAAAAGGGGGAAAAGAACATGAGCAGATCAAGATTATCTATTGACTGAGTTACATACTTCAGGGGAGGAATTTTCCTATTATCAGCAGGGCTAATTCCATTCAGCAATGCCTTTCTGGAATGTATTACAAAATGCCTAGTTGGTGATTGAGTAGAAACTGTGTGTATGAATTCACCTGCAAATAAAAATCCAAAGATTATGACAGTTGCAAAATACATGTAAGTGTCCTATAAATTATGAAGACACTCATCAATTATATACATTAGTGTATAAACATCTTTTATAAATATGCACGTACACTTTATAGTAGTATGCATTCTGTCACCAAACAACACTACCTACCTGACTATAGAAACTTGCCATGAATTTAACACTTCTAATTGTGAACCCTTTAAAAATTTATATAAATGTTGTACAGCTAGTAATACATTTCAAGCTACACCAATATCATAATTTGTACCATGGTTACCCAAAAATAAATAAATAAATAAAAGAAAATCATACTTTGTCCAACTAATGCTGATTTTACATCCAAATCATATCATTTAAGGGATACCGTCCAATAAGATCCAAAATGTAGTATGTCAATCTTTTTCATACACAAATATATAACAGAAGAAAGAATAAAACACTTACAGAGTTCCCTGTATGAATCATGATCATCAACACCAATACGACATTTAACACTAACTGGAACATCCGTATTAGCAGCAATGACAGACATAGCCTCAGCAACAAACTTCCCTTGCAAAAACCAGCCTAAGTAAGATAAAACTTGCACACAAAACATGTTTTCTACATGCGCTAAAAAACATCTAGCTAAGAAAAGCTGTTCAAACCTTTGGATCAAGCATAAGACTAACACCAAAACACCCATGTCCTGCTACCTTAGGGCTGGGACATCCACAACTGACAGAAAAAAATAAGTTAATTAATCGATAAATAAAAGCAAGCACACAAATGTATACGACAGCAACTTAAGAGCTATATTATAGATTAGAACGCACTTTAAGTTAATTTCATCATAACCATAACTGTTTGCTAGTCGAGTTGCTTTTGCCAGATTTTCCAAGTTATTTCCACCAATTTGAAGTACCACAGGATGCTGGTCTGGGTTAAACGCAAGAAATCTGTCCTGACAATCATAAAGAACATAAGTCAAAGGTCTGCAAAGAGTAATAGAGGTGGCAATTTTGACCCATTACTTATGTATGGGCCAATCTAGGATATGTCCAAGCGGGTAATATAAAAAAATAGCTAACACAGAAACTAGTCAAGAGTTGCCCAAAGTGTATAAACAGGTAAACGGATGAGGTTTTCCCCATTTAGGTTACTAGGAAGAGCGAGTCTTTTGACTCAATTGTACGCAGGCTAACTGGTGTATCCCCGTGACCGTGTCTAAACCTTTCCTTGGCCACCCAAGATGTGTACATAGTGAGGTTTGAACCCATAACCTCTTGCAAGGACATCAGGGTGCTTGACCACTAGGGCACCTTGGTGGTGGTTAGTTGCCAAAAGTGTATATGATGCATAAAAACACCTAAAATCATTTTATACAAAACAAAATATTATTGCTGATGTAAGTTTTTTAATCTTATTTGACACACTACTCATTTAAAGAAAAAGTGTTGGTTGACCCACCCATAACCATCCCTATTTTCCGTTTATATCTCTGTTTGCAGTGCTTTTCTACAACATTCACTCATAGATTTTTCCACTCAATCCTCACAGGAAACATAAGCAACCAACTGAATCACTCGTGTACCAAATTCTTCTCCTGGTAGATAATTGTCTCTGCAGCAAGCATTTCCGTCCAAAGCCATGCATGTTTTGATACAAGGCGTGCCATTGTTCTATAATGATTGTCTGTCCACTCCATCATTGGGGCAACACTGAGAACAAGTAAAGAAACAAGTCAAGGCCAATAAAGAAAAAAATAAAATGAACCTATAGAATATTACATCTCATATATATCTACCTGAACCAAGGAGGTAAATATTGTTCCGCACCCATCTCAAAATTCGAAAGTCGCTGATGCTGCTGATGGTATGCGTGAATTTTCCTTGATTTAGTGGTTGAAATTCCACAGACTAAATTTGAAGGCAATCTGCGATAATTTTTTGTTGGAAAACAATAAGGTGGTTTAAAAGAAGAAAGCAAAGCATGTCCAGCAGACTTCATCATCCCTCTAGTTAGATGGAATCAGCAATTTCATGAACCTATCAATTGGACGAAACTAGGATTAAGAAGGGTCTCCTAAGATCAAGATCTAACTACATGTCGCCAGTTTCTATATTTAAAAGCAAATTACACAGAATATCAGTCGTAGCTAGATATCTACTTGATCAGTGAGCTAAAATTTTGTGTAAAAAGGCTATTAAGTCATGCCAAATAGGATCTAAATTTGGGTAGTATCAGAACCAAAGGATGATCCCACTCGGGTTTTATTTCCACCAGGACTAACAGACATGGAAAGCACTTGATACTATATATATGTACAATGGTATCCCTCCACCTCAAACATCCCGTTGACGGGTCAAGGATGGCTTTGGAGAAATAGGTCATGGGTTCAATCCCGGGTCCTGGCTAAAGGTCACTGAACAGGTGCTCATCGCCTGGGGCTAGGTCTGGAAGGGTCATTCGACACCCAAAAGGGGTGCACCCGGGTCAAGGTTTTCCCACCAATTTAAAGCTTTTGGAGAGAGCCGACAGTCTATTTGCAAGCCAATAGTCAAACAAGTTGACAAAAACCAACATACAGATAACATGGAAACCGGGATTATAAAGTGTTTCAAAACCTACTTACTTTAAACTTTTAAAGTAAAATCAATAATTGCTTCTAATCCAGCAAAGATACATAGTCCCTCTATAGGTTCAAAACGCGAATTCTCTACATCAAATGTTAGCAACCAATTGCACTACCCACTATAATCAAGTAACCATTCATCTCATAGTTATTAGGAGAGCTAAATCAGTTCTTAGGGGGTGTTTGTTTAAGCTTGTTTTTGAGCTTATGAGCTTATGTGATTCCGGTTTATATTTCACAAGCCCCAATTTTCCGGCTTATTTTGAGACTTATGGGCTTATATAAATTTATCATATCATAATAAACTTATATAAACCCACAAGTCTCAAATAAGCCAGAAAATTAAGGCTTGTGAAATATAAGCTGAAACACAAATAAGCTCATAAGCCACAGGGGTGTTTGTTTAAGCTTATTTTTTAGCTTATGTGTTTTTGGCTTATATTTCAAACGCTCATTGTTTCCGGCTTATTTTGAAACTTATGAAAACTTATATAAGTTTACTATGTCATAATAAGCGTATATAAAGTTTTGAAATAAGGGATAAAATGAGCTTATGAAAAATAAGCCGAAACCAGACAAGCTCAGAAATAAGCATAAACAAACACCCCCGTTAAAATTCTTGTTAGCCAAAAGGAAAATATACTCATTCTCAACATATGTTTTACACAAATTACTTAATAATTTGAAGTTGAATATATGAAAATTTGCACATTTGTTGCAATTTTCACCAAATATATATATATATATATATATACTTATAAGGAAGAGTTAATTACACAGGGTGAATGAGAAAAATAAGAAGAAGGGATTTAGGGTTTTACATGGAGCAAATCTGTGGTTGAAGTTTGATAGAGAGAAAACCTTGGCCGCAAAGGAGTTTGAAATCGGATGTGAATGTTATATTTTAAAGAAAGAATAACATTTTAGCCCCTTATGTTTTCAACTTATGTCAAATAAACGCCTCATGCTCTTAAAGTTTCAGAGGAGACCAAGGTTCAAATTTTATTGTGTCAATATTGAGGGAAAACTTCGGAAACAGTTACCGGAATATTGGTTAGATCGTGTACATAAAAAATAAAAAGACTAGACTTAATAATTTATAGACGTAAATGTTTGAAGCTGTATGAAAGAATAAAATGTTTGAATAGAATAATTGAGTCATAAAACTAACATAATCTATCAATGTGAAAATAAAATGTGTTAAAACAAAACATTCAAAAGACATTATGTCGCAATTTAATCTCGTAAAATAGTCATATATTGTTGTTGATATGTTATACTTTCATGTTGTTAAACATCTTCGCTATTTTGTAAACTATTACTATCAATTAATTTATGATGATAAAATTGTGAAAAAGAAAAATATTATATAATATAATTAACATTGTCATTTAACAATTAAAAATATTTTCAAAAAAAAAAGTTCAACTTTATGTTCAAAATACGTATGTCACAATTTGATTTCACAAACTAATTATATATTGTATTATTGTTTGAAAGACGCTTGTATTTGAGTATTTTCTTCATCATCATAATATCATCTTTAACATTTTATATACAACATTTTTTATATAGTAACGACTTAATCCTCTTTAAATGCATTATCAAAAAGAACAACGGAAAAAGAAATCTAAAATAAAATAAAAATAATAAAAAAGAGTTAAAAGTTATAAAAGTAATCAGACATCTCTTTCACATCTTGTTGGATTAGAGGAAAAAGCAAACAAAAGTACTTAATGACAAAAATATTTGATAAATTGATAATGTCTAAATGAGTCAGATTAAGAAGCGTTTTTAGAAAACAAACATCACCTCGTCATTTTAATATGATTTTATAATGGTTGTTTGTGTAAACAAAGGCACATATTAAGTGTCAAATAACTAGACATTGAATTAGTATTGACTATTGAGAACATAAAAAAAGAACATTATATGTATGCGGAATCGGACGAGTTTTGTGAATTTGAACTGAAAAGAACAATGTCTTTCTATAAAAAAGAGAAAGTGGAAAAAAAATCAGCGATTTGGTTTTTTATTATCACCCTTGATTTCAAACACCATAACTTAAACAACTCATTTTGGGATCCAAACAAGTCTTCTAATATAAAGCTCAACCTAATTGTTGCTTGAAATTCAAACACACACAAAATAAGGAGTAACAGTGACATGTAACCCAATGTAATTCAAGATGACACTCGGGAATGCGTATACATTTACACATCGATAATAACAGCATTTGATCCATACAACTTGTCAGGTAAATAGAAAATCATAATCCATAAGAAAAATGCAAAGTTTTATAGATGCTAGATGCTAAGAAAATTCTTAAGCTTTGGTCGAGATTACCAAGCGCTGAGAGAGTTCCGAGAGGTGTGAACTTGCAATGTCTCACTTTTGGATCCATGAAGAAATGCTAATCAAGGAATATAGAATATAGTGATTATATGGATATTATATAGTTGATCATAATAATTATATTAAATATTCAAGTTTGGGTTCGGTTTTGGGTTGCCAGGTCTAACCCAACAGGTGAAACAAGATCCAAAGTAAAGTAGAGAGAGACAGAATAATCATGTCTATTTTTGGTAGCGTAAGAACTTTAACGTTGAAAATTAGAGAAGTCTAAAACCAGCCACCCAACTGGACGTGTTTCAGCCTGTACACAAAACATCACCTTTGTTTTACCCTAACCCAGTTTGACCCATTATGCAACCTGTAAACCGTCCATTTTGCAACCTCAACATTATGACCTGCAGTTTAATCATATTTAGCAACCAACCTTATGATGGATGCTAGCAGTTGATGACTTTATGAGATATGCCCCTAAAAGGCAAAGTAAATAATTCGAAGATCAAACTAAGCATGTTTGGTACATAATACATCTGACAATAACCAAACAATTGATATTAATCTGATTAATACTCTTAACTACAAACAGAACCTGGACGCAATCATACAATACAAAGGAGTTCACAAGCTATGCAGACAATTGATTTCTTTCTTCTTTCAGGTTCAAATCCAAATATGTGAACTCCTTACCAAACACTAATCAATTAACACCTTAAGTTGACCCATAAAGGTTAACTCAGTGTCTTTGCTTCTTTTGAACAAAACGGATTCCTTGTTTGCCAAGATCAACATTCAATGCATTTCCGTCATCTAAAGCAACTGATACAGTAGATGCGTCTTCAAAGACTTCAAGTACGGTCCCTTTGTGCCTGCAAGAAAACGATTTAAGGGATCAGACCATCGCCAGGATAGTAAATGATAGTTTTGAGCGTTCAATGAAGCTGGCTGGGTTATCTCCCGAAAGTAAAGGTGGAAAATGGAGGGTGGGCAGATAGGAAAACGGGTCAAAATGGTGTGCCCAGTTGACCCAAAACACATTTTGTCCAAACAGCCTAAATATCCAAAAACAATCAGTGTGTTAAATTTGATTGTACTAATCAAATTTATTCAACAAAATGATTTTGGAGAATGTTTTCCATTTAAAACACAACTTGGACCATTCTTCGATCCATTGGCCCGTTCACTTCTTCACCTAACTTTTTTGGTTTTACTCATCTACCTATTTATAAGTGAAAGGTCGAAACTGTCACCTCTACTAGTCATTCATATTAAAGGCAAAATCGATACTCACCAGGAATTATTGGATGGTTGATGAACTTCCACAATCTTTCCAATCGCATGTTTTCCCAACTTTTGAATGATCCAATTTGCATCCATGATCTCCCCCATAGAAGATGAATTATCCGTAGTTGGTTGCGGTCTTTTTCTCTTAGACCTCTGACCCTTGACTAAACTCTTATCTTCCTCCCCAGGAGAAGCCCAGGAACTCTGATCATCAGAATACAGGTTCTTGAATCTGAGTCTCAATGGAGGCTTAGGCTCTTTTTGTGAAGAATGTGAAACCGATGGTGGGCCCGTATTATTATCATTCAGATCAGCTAGTGCCTTTTCATGTGCAGCACCAGGTGTCACTGCATTCCTCCTCATGCTTCGTTTGCCAAATGTGATACGTGTTTTCTCAGTTCCACCACCAGCACTATTTACATCAGAGTGTTCTAGGTTTGCCTTTTTCATCGTAATCAAGTTTCCCCCTCTTTCTCTCAGATTCCGTCCTATTACATCCGCCTGATCTGTGTTGTCTCCTGCAATCAATAGAAAAAGCTAAGATACTGGCTAAATAAGTAGCACTTACAGTAGTATATAGAGCCAAATACAATCAGTAGTAAAGGTGGCATAATAGGTTCTGACGGAATTGACACTTATAGAGTACAGATTGGGTGGGTGGTTGAAGGCTGACCTAGTAACCACCATCTAATTTGCCATTTTTAACTGTTTCAGTAATCAATCAATGGACTTTATATAATCACAAAAGCTTTATTATGATAATATTAGTCAAAGTCTAAACTTACTAATAAAACTATGCATTACAATATACACTTTCGGCGCTTGTTTCTGCTTTCAACTAATTTTATCGATATAAACTATTAACTAGTTTCAAAACAAACCCATATTGGCCCATTTACAAGTATACAGGTCAATATTGCCACCTCTAATCAATAGTAGTGAACACCTTCCACATAAGAGTTACTGGACAATCATGCAGAGGAATATGAATGTAGTTTTACTTTTTAGTTCTTAAAGTTAATTGCTGATAAAGTTTAAAATACAATTCAGGCTTATGAGAGTTTTGGATTCTAGAGAAAGAGAAGGAAGCAAGTACACATATCGCTTATGCCTTTAAAGGTGCAACCGATTACAGCTAAACAGTTCTCATGAAGTCAGTGCAATACCATCTGTACATTGATATTTTTCTCAGTTTAGGAACAGTAAGTTGATAACAGAATTTACAAACAGAATACATACCGTTGGGAGTGGTCCATACTTGCTCTGGAAGAGAGTTTGATGCATCAGACCTTGGAGAATTTGCCACATTTTTATTTCTAGCACCCAAGTGTATAACCAGCTTTGGTCCTTTGGTGTTATTGGATTTGACAGCCTCTTTTCCGATAATATCCACAGCGCCCAGTTGATGTGGCCTGTGATTTTTGTGTTTGTCTCTCAAGACTCTAATGTCTGTTTTCACTGGAACCTCATTAACAGGCTTTGTTTTTACAGCCTCTGTCCGATCAACCGGCCACACCCCGTCGGTCAACCTTGCAGTTTCAGGTTCTCCATTTCTACGGGACTGCACGTCTTCATCTTTATTATCACCCGTGAGGGATCCAACAGATTGTGCATCACTGTATTCAATTCTACCAAATCCAGGTGCAAGAAATCCCTTTTCCTTTCCATACTTATTGTTTGAGGATTTCTTCATGTAATCCTTATTCTTTTTGGGAGATTTATCAACTACCCCTTTGAGAGAAAACTTTAACGAATGGCCATACTCTTTCTTCAATGGAGGCCCGTCATCCTCACTATCAGAATAAGGTGAAATATTAAATATTTCGTCTTGAATGGGCAATCCAGCAGCAGCCCTTAACCTAATTATTAGAGTCTGGTCAGCTTTGTCTCTCCTCCTCCAAAGCTCCTGAACAGCATCTTCAAGATCCCTAACCTGAGCAGTTTGATAGCATGTCAAACTAATTGTAGATCTTTTAGCAGATTTTTGTAGCTGTAACAATATTCATACCTGGTAGCATTCTCCACGGCATGTGGCACAGCTGTACTTCAGGTGATTATCCACTTGAAATTGCATATACTTTTCATCACTGCAGAAACATTACACATTTACATGCTGAAAAGGGGCATGTGTAGGTTGACCTTCATCCTTTGGTAACTAGGGGTGACAACAAGAGCGGGTTGGGTAACGGGTTCATATTTGGATGGTTCAGTTTGTGCTGGTCCACAAACACTTTGTTGGGCATTTTTTCCATAAAATTAATGTATTGAGTACGATTAAGAAACAATATTTATTACAATAATAATCTAGAATTTCAAAAGAGGTTGTGTGCATTGGAATAGACCTTGATCAAGATCCAACCCTTTCTACCCATTCACCTTTAGCTAGCTTTCTTATTTTCATTTTAGCCATATATGATAAACACAAGCCAAACTATCACCCCTGCAGGTTAATAAACTTGTTGCATCCCTCCTTTCTTCTAAAGTTTTAATTTGTTTTCTCAATCATGTTTCCCTGACCCTCTTCAGTCCTTATTGATCATTTATTCTTGTTTTCAACATTCCGGGAGAGGGAACTGACATGATGGAGACAAGATTTTTGAACTTCATAAGAAAGGACAAATACAGAAATTTAGGGTGTGTTTAGTTGTAAAATATTTCCTTAATTTTCTATCTTGATTTAAGGAAGGGGTTTTTATCTCTAAAAAAAAGTGGAAAATTTAGAAACCGCATTTAGATGCTAATTTTTAGAAAGATGAAAATAGCAAGAGATTTGTAAAAACTAAAAAGAGTGCAAGGAAAATTGTTCGAGAAGTGTACATAGCTCTTTTCAAAATTATAGTTAAAATTTGAAACTTGAACTTTTCACTTTCTTAGGAAAACTTGTCAGAAATGTGCGACTAAACCAGTTCCCTACTTTTTCAGTTTTTTGTGACAACTTTTTTGGAAAAAAGCCCTATTTCTCACCGACTAGACACAACCTTACATTTTCGTCTTTTAATTATCACTTCAAGCACCAAATATCAAGTTCAAGCAGAATGAGGATGAAAATAATGTCCGAATAATACAACTTTCATATTATGGATCTATAAATGCAATAAGTCAACAAGATCATAATAAGGTGAAAAGTATACCTTATTCCATCACAATGACAATGCACCCAGCGCTGACAGATATCACAGCAAACCATGGGTGTTGATTCAGAGTCTCTATAAACCTGCAGTTATTGATACCAACCACACTTAATAGATCTAAATTACAAAGTAAACATTAAATACTTAATGTTTAAAAGTTAGTACACTGGAGTGAAACCAAATTTGGTATCAAAAATGCTTTTTTTATACTTTTATTTACACCAAATTTGGTGTAAACTCTGGTGCATACATTGTAGATGCCTAGCAATAGAAAAGTTACCTTCAAACAAACAGGGCAGTAATTTCCCTTCACAAACAGTCTTCCACAAGCATCACAGCAAGTATACCCTAGAAACCACCTTCAAAACGTTGTACTTGAAATGAGCACCCATCATATGATTAAATGTAAAAGATGCCATCTTTAATTTACAAAACAAACAGAGCAAAAGCTGTAATGAAGTCGTAGTTTTTAAATGGAGACCCAAACACAGAGAAAAAACAAGAAATAGAAGACGACTTTCATTTAACCTAGTCATAAGGAATCTGTCTCCATAGAGTAAAATTAGTAATATGTAAACACCATGTGCCGAGGCAAATGATCATAAGATTCATTGTATAGGAAACCTTTAAGAAATAATTAGTTTTATTATGAGTAACAAGCAATACCTCAGACTTGAACCATTCCCTGGCACAGTCGATGAACAACTGTGACATCTTGTATGTTTTGGGCACAAGTAAGGTCCTCTGCTGACATTCTGCAAAATTCAGAAAGTTTAGAAACACATGGTACCTCAATCATGATTTAAGTACCAAAACCATATGATCCACGCTTTACCTTGTGTGGAGGATGCTGACAGTAACAGTGATATGCACCATCACACCTTTTGCAAAACATGAGCTTGTTTGGATCGCCAGTCTTTTGGCATACCTATATTGCAACATAATTTCATATGAACAAACTTATGTGAGAAAGTGATAAATGTAAACAACAGTTCTTGCAATAAAGGTCAAACAATCATCAAGCTGTCATCACGGGTCTGTTGGCAGCCAATTGCCAGCAAACTAATCGTAACATGTGATTTATATGTTTAGATTTACATACAAAATATATACCGCCAGATATCCGTTAAAACAATAATGGTTGACATGTAATACCACAATATATGCCAGCCTATATACAATTTTGAAAGCAATAAACTTTATGCCTACATTTATAAGTACAACACATCAACTACGACACTTACATTAATCCAAACCAATGCTCACCCATATCTCCATGGTCACGCGTGACTTCCATCAACATCACCCCCATCACCTTTAAAAACTGCACATAATGGTGACCACCCTCACCATTATCTTTTTTTGTTTGTTTGTGTGTATGGGGTATTTTGTGGGGTATGTTTGTATAAAGTGGGTATTTTTAATGATGATGACCATAAAAGGTAAAAGGTAAAAGGTAATGATAGTTGTGATGTGCTGAGTGGTGATGTAGCGCTGATGTGGAGGTGATGTAATGGTTACCATTAAAACCAGCCTAATGTGTCCGAGCAAAAGACATATCATTATTATTTGAAACACTGTTTTTTAGTGTAACTGACATCAAAATTAGCAAAACGCAGCCTAATGATCTATGTCAATGAAGGGGACACGGAAGAATAAATACAGAGCACATAATGCTAAAAATAATTATTGTTATTGCTTAAAATACAGGCTATTGTGATCCAATAGATACTTGACTAGTTGACTTGCACAGTTTCTGATAGGAAACAAATTGCTTAATGCATAGTGAGGATTATTACAAGTTGAATGAAGAATTAGCACATCAACTTACCTCACATACACGACATGAAGGACATGTCCACGAGCTCCAATGAAACAAATCTGCAATCAATATATCAATTATAAAAAGCAAGATTTAAGCAATGTGCCACGCCTTAGTGACAACAAACTGTACCTCTATCATGAGACCAAGCTTTCAAACAGCTCCTGTGATACTTTTTGTTACAGCTTTTACATGATAGCATCCTCCTTGCTCTCTCAGTTCTTTCATATTCTCCAGAAAAGCAAAGGCGACACATTACTTTGCCATTAGAGAGAACTTGCTCTTCTCCGGCAACATCTTGAGTAATGCCCTGCATAAAACAAAAAGATGACATCCAAAAGAAGAAAATTTTGAGCAAATGAACCTAAAAGATAAGACTATATGGGTCCACATGAACACCAAGATAGCTGAAATCCAGAAACAGTGTATGATAGTTTATCAATAAAGTTACGTTAATCAGTGTTTCCAAAAATATGAACAAGGCTCCGTATGCCCAAGATAAAGCTTAATAGAGTTTTCTTTGATACACAATATTTGTAAAATCCTACTGGAAATTGTTCCCCTTATACAAAACAGAACACAATTACCTAAAGACAGCATAATTGCATATTTGCATAACTGGTATGATGATAAAGCACCTAAGAGAAGCCTAGTACCTAAAGCACACATTGTTATAAAAGGCTGACCCAAACTATCCTTTAAAATTCTATCTCAAAAAGGCACGAACCATCGGGATACTATTTATTCTAAATGTATGTATAAGTTCCAAACAAAATACAATCCAACATCAATGCAACCAAAATCTGTTAAAAATATATAAAAATATCACGTCACTATATAAAAAACCCCGCATCTTATTTCAGTCAATCTATGCTAATAATACCAACTAAAACTGACTTGCTACCTTTTGTGCCCAAAAAAAAAAAAAAAAAAAAAAAAAAAAAAACACACACACACACTTTCTTGTCAATTAAAAACGATCCTCACATCCAAAAGAGAAAAAACAATGTTGTAATCAACTAACTATTTCATGTTCACAACTTCACATAAAGTTCCTCATAAATAAAGCAAACAATTACAGAATGTAAAAATGGTTTTGCACTAATAGTGAACCAAATCGCCATCTCCCAACACTTCATTTGCTCCATTTCTACTACCTAACTAATAATTCCCAACCCAAGTTTTCATTCAAAACCACTTTATCCCAATTAAGTAACTCGCCATCATCACGTACCTAACAGTAACAGGCTTCCCATGATTATCACAACAAACTTCAACATATTAGAATCAAAGTCATTAACTTTAAATAGCTATATCAATAAAAAGCTCCCTCTTTTTGCATTGTAACTATTAATTCCATCACAAAATAACGCAATTACCTATCAGTGGCATCAAATTTCCACCCAATAGCATCAAACTCACCCACTTTCAATCACATTTTCATACATATTAACGATTAAATCCAAAACCAAAACCAAACAAAAAAAACAGCATCTCACCACAGCTTCTCCAGATTCAAACCGTCTCGCGAAATCCTCCGCCACAATCGACGCAGCAGCCGCCTCCTTCTGCAACGCAGCACGCTTAGCCACATCTCCATCCGCAACAACCACATCTCTCAAACTGACCTCATCTCTAACCACAACAGCTACTTTAGGCACAAGAACCTGAACAGTACTCTTATCATCATCATCTTTCACTAAACCCAGAAACAGATTCAATTTCTCATCCTCGCCCTTCTTTTTTCGAAACCCTAACGAACAGTAACAGATTCGACGGCTGTTTTGTAAAATACAAAAAACGGTTAGTTAGATATAAAAAGAGGGAAAATATATATATAGATATATGTATTTTTGATTTACCATGTAATTGGGCAAGCGACGTGAAAAGCCATTAGCAATTTGGGGGTTTTTTGATAGAGGATTTTTAAGGCCTTATTTTTATTTTTATTATTATATTCCTTTTTATTATATGGTCTTTTTTATGGGGATATTAAATAAAGGGCTGAGTGTCACACCATGTAAATTGATTTTTCAAGTTTCTTTAGTGAGGGACTAAAGGGTTAAATAAGTTGGTTTGCGTGGTTTGAACCTACCGTAACACACATTTAACGGATAGAATTTTCTTTTTTTAAGAGGTTGACGTGACTATTTTTTTTATATGTATTACGTAACAAAAACTTTCATAGGCATAAATCAACTTGAAGCCTCATTGGTAAAAATGTATAAGACAAATAATTTATTAACTGTGGTTTTTTAGTATCATAATAAATAAAAATTCATACGTGTACACATTGATAGATAAAATTTTATTACATACATGTTGTTTGAAAATGTTGAATTAAAAGGAGTTGAATCAAACCATTTTAGCAGAGTAAAAAAAAAAATTGTTTGTTTTTATATTTTGTAATCGATTCGTAGACAATAGAGTTATCATACTTCTTTTTTTATTTACTTAAGTAATTAAACTATATTAATAAATTTTTGACTCACTTTACTAAGAAAACTTGTTAACCGAGTCGGTTACATGAGTTAGTAAACTTTTCATATTAACATATTATTTATTTAAAAATGTTCAAATATGTGTCATGTTATGCAACACGTCATTTCTAACTCAAAATTTAAAGTTTTCAAAAAATAAAATTATTTAAAAAAAAAAGCATAAAAATAAGTTGGAAGTGACGTGTAGGATGACATGACACATTTATGAATACTTTTAGAGGGGTGACCGGTTAATATAAGTTACCCGGTTAACGAAAAGATATAAATGAATTTTATAGATGTGTATTGACTCAAGTTGACATGACGTGTAGGATGACATGACACATTTATAAACAATTTTAAAGGGGTAACTGATTAATATAAGTTGTATGGTTACCGAAAGATGTAAATGAATGCTTTTATAGATGTATATTGACTCAAGTTGCAAATTCCGTTAGTACAGTGACTCGGTTAGCAAGTTTCGAGGGTCAAATGAGTCAAAGCCGTAACAATAGTACACTGACTCAAGTAAGTACTATGACTTTTGTGTATATTAACTCCTCCTATAATGGCATGGTTATTCTATAAGTTAATTCATTCCATGAAAATGGTTTATTTTACAAATTATATCTTTCTAGAAAAATCATCATCTTCAAGTGTTCATCCATCTTTTTATCCCCGGGTTAATATACAAATACGTCACTAAACTTTCAAAGAAAAATGTGGCTAAGGGAGTGAACTTTCATTTATTCATTTTGGTTATTGAACTTATAAGAATTGACATTTAGATTACTATCTTATAATTTCAGTATTAATATGAGTAATTTAACGCATATTATAGGATAAGTTAAGTAACATAAATGTTATGCTTTACAAGTTCAAAGATGTGTGTGTATATTTCATAAGTTCAGTAACCCAAATAAACAAAATGAAAGTTAGTTTCTTTAGGCACAATTTTTTGAAAGTTTAGTGACGTATGAAGGATCGAATATTTGTATATGGAATGATGTTCTAGTGGTTAAGAGGTCGAATATAAACAAGCTAACTATTTACATATTTACACACGAGATAGAGAGAGGGAGGAAAGTTTTTCTAAACTTGTTTATGATAAACTTTATTGTGCAAGACACACCCACTAGCAAAGACTAGTGGGGTATATATAGTCATACAAATACATATGAATAAAGTATATATAACTTTAGTCCTTATATAATGAACTATGTATTAAGCGATAACAAATCTAGTAACCTATCAATACATTTGAGGCCAACAATCTCCCCATATGCAATGTTAGACTTGGAACATTGTTGTCTTCAATTAAAGTTGAGGATGGCATTGAAGCTCTCTGATGATGATACCTTGGCTATGAAATTTATTATTGCATTCTTGAATAATATCCTTGAAGACGAACAATGAGATGATAACTAATTGAGTTTGCTCCCCCTCACTTTGACCATCATTTGTAGAAGCTACTTTATAAACATTTGAAGTTCCGTCTTTATAATGGGCTGAGATGTGAGACTCACTCACATCCTATGTACTTAAATGTTTTACTGGAGTAATAAATTTACTAGGTGTAATAACCATTTACCCAAAAAAAACATTTGAAGTTTATGAATCGGCTCCTCCTCAAACTGAAAATCTCTTTAGATTTGAAACTTGAAAGTCATGATCGTTTGTTGAGGTACTTGATATCAACAATTTCTTTTTGATAGCGTATAGGAGCTTCAACCCAAATGAATAAAGACCATACGCCCAAAACAAGCCTAATGTGTCAGGTTGCAACACACTAGTTTTACAACCCTCCTAGGAATTGTATCTAACCATTGTAGTGTCTTATAGATAAGTCGGGAAGGGAGGTCATCGTTCTCTATAGGAATAGTGAGAGTATGTCGAGTTAATTCTAAATGTTGATAAAAGATTCTTTTTGGTATTTTTATATTTATTGGAAAGCAAGTAAAATTCCGGGTTTTGATGGGGTTTGTATTTTAAATTAATATTAACCTAAATGAAAAAAAATAAAATAACAAGGAAAATAAAAGTGGTGGGAACTCTTATGCGATAAAAGCGTATTTACTTAAGGTACACTACTCTCTAGTTTTGCCAAGTTGTTTCTATTGAATATGTCATGCCAAGCAGGTAATATACGAAGGATATAAAGATAATTGTATGATGCCTTGGTCTATCTCCTATACCCTAGGGGTGAGAAAAACCGACCGACTCCCGAATCCCGTCCCGATCCCGAGTCCCGAATCATGTCCCAAAACCGAACCGATCTCAAACGGGTCGGGACTCGGTTTATGTTTTCCGTTTAGTCGGGATTCGGGCTTGTCGGGATCGGGTCGGGACAGGCCAAAAACCAAAAAACAACAAACAAAACCAATCAAACCGACCGATCCCGTCCCGTCCCGATTGTCCTTAAACCAAACCGAGCTTAATCGGGTTGGGACTCGGTTTGTGTTTGTCGGCTTGTCAGGATTCAGGCTTGTCGGGATTCGGGTCGGGACGGGTCGGGAGCGGCCCGATGCTTAGCCCTACTATACCCTATAATAACTAGCCTAGTGCCTTGGTCCAACTCTTATGACTAACTACTATGTAGTTGGTTATCCAACTTGTTAATGTCTCACAACCAAACTATTTGTTGGCACACAAATCTATAAGGAACCTTAGGCGACTCAGCTAGGTCGATAACCGAAGCAAATTCCAAGGTTTATGTGTGATAACACTCAGATTGTGCATGTTTTTAGTAGCATTATGTGTACTTTTATATCTGTTATTTGGTTATATTTGCGTGATTTTAGTGCTTTATCGTATCTAGAGATGTTCGTCTAGTATTTATAACCAAGTGCAGGGAAATGGAGGAAAATGTGGAAATATGCAGCTAATCGAAGATTCCCGTTTCAGTAAAGCTAAACCCCTAGTACCTTTGAAGACCTTAGTGATTGAAGAACCAAGTTCTACAAGTCAGAGTGAAGAGTGAAGATCAAGTTCTGTATCTCAGAAGATCCAACCGGATCCGGTTACACCTTCAGCCGGATCGGTTGGAATTTGGTCGGAATTAATGTTTTTGCCATAACCGACCGATCGGTCGCAACCCGCAACCGGATCGGTCGGTGTGTTATTATTGAAGACCAGCCGGATCGGTTGGTCGTATGACCGATCCGGTTGGAGAAGCTGCAGTTGTCAAATCTTCATCACTAAGCTTTCCCTTTGCATCCAAACGATTCTAGGTCCTTCTCTTGGTGTATTCTAGTCCCTTCCTTACTCCTTGGAGGCCAAGTTAAGCATTTAACATCCTAGGCCCTAGAATTAGTATAAATAGAGGCTAATTGTGAGCATATGAGACACACCTCAATTACAAAGCTCTCTACTCATCAAATCAAGCCTTAACCTCTTAAAATTCGTCCTTAGAAATCCAGAGAAGTTTGGAGTTCCAGAAGTTCCACCTTTGGAGGCCAAAACACTAAGAAGTCCACCACGATCCTTTGGGAATCATTACTTCATCATTTGTAATCTTATTCCAAGCATTGTAAGACTTTTAATCATGTTTTCTAATGATCAAAGTTATGAGTTTATGTTCATGTTTGCTATGAGTGGCTAGTTTCTTTATACACTTGCTTAAATGATGTTGATTATCATATGATTAGTTAGTGATTGTGTTAACATGTTTTAATTCAATTTCAAGTTAATTCTAAGATCCAATTGTGCTAAAGTTTCATAGTGACATTTGTTAATCAAGTTTGGCTAATTGGTAGTAATCGTTGGGGTCGAAAGAACTTCGTGTTATTCAACTAGTCATAATCATTTTGTCTATGGATGATTGTTTTTACCCATTATTCTTGATTATACAAAGGAACTAAGGTGTGGTTGTAATAGAAACGCTTTTTGATTATCAAATTGGATTGGTTGGAAACATCTAAATGGTCGTAAGATTAGTTGTTGAGAATCAATTGTAGCCTTTTGTCTATGATCGGTTACCTTTTGTATTGACCATTTCTTAAGCAATTTGATGAGCAAGCGGATGTTTTTGTGTTTAAGTTTATTGATATAGACTTATGAAACTCGAATTGATCTTGAATTGATTGGTTAAACTTAAAGCTTGTTTTTATAAACTAAAATCTTGACGAAGGTTTAACTTGTAAGAACAATAGATTAGTTTTTAACTAATTATCACAACCAACATGTTAAGTAGTTAACACAATCACAGTAATCTATGTTATGATACTAGTTTAAGCAAGTGTAGTTTTTAATCATCTGAATTTCATTATATCTATTTGCTTTGTTATATGTTTTTGATAGACTCCGTTAATTCAAACTTGTGCTCTGATTCACTCAAATCCCTGCGAACGATCCCGACTTACCTTCATAATCTTGCTATAACGGACGAGTATACTTGCTCGTATGTGTTATTGGTAATATTGGTAATTCACCTTTTATAAATTTAAAACTTGCACCAACCGGGCACATCAAGTTTTTGGCGCCGCTGCCGGGGATTTGATTGTGTTTCAACAAGTTTTTGAATTTCCCTCAGCCGATTCTAAAAAAAAAAAAAAAAAAAAAAAATTCACAGAAACCTTAACCGGATCCGGTTGTCCCTCAACCGAATCGGTTACAATTTTTACCCATAACTCAGCTGGTCTAACCGATCGGTCGCATCCCGCAACCGATCCGGTTACCTAATCTGTATCTGGAAAACTGTTTTCGTTGTTTGTCCGTGTGTTTAGATATTGCCTGGATTCTCTAGGACATTGTATGAACACTCGAGCAGCGGGAATAGAACCAATTACACCTCTTACCAACCCCGAACGTTTGATTCGAAGATGAAGAAGAACACGTTTCATACCATTAGAAAATCGTGTGCCAAGAGTACCTAACCCACCATTTGATAATCTCATTGAAGCCAAAGTTGTTTACAACCCTTTCACCAATTTACCTTTTCCCATGGCGGACGATCAACCCATGTGGGGAACCAACCGAACCGTAGCACCAACTCCCGAAAGTGCTATTGTTGCTATTAACCTTGGTAACAACTTCACCGTGAAGGGACATCACCTTTCTATGATCAAAGACCGACAATTCGATAGCCATGCGCGGGCCGATCCACATAAGCACATTGCCGAGTTCATCGAAATTTGCGGCATGTTTCGTTATGGCGACACCGATGTCAATGCCATCAAACTCAAACTTTTCCCATCATCACTCGCCGGAGATGCTAAAGTATGGTACAATGAATTAACCCCAGGAATCATCAATACTTGGGAGGAGATGAGGCAAGCTTTTGTGAGCCGATTCTTTCCACCTGCCATGTTTGATCGATTAATGGGAGAAATTCGTGCTTTCAACCAAAACCCAAACGAATCACTTGTCGAAGCTTGGCTTCGAATGAAAGATTTGCTTCGTAGTTGTCATGGACATGGATTATCAAAAGGAACCATTATCCAAATCTTTTACCATGGACTAGATGAAATCTCTCAAGGCATCCTTGATGCTGGAGGAATTTTTCTCTATAAAACTCCTAACGATGCACATCAATTACTCGAAGATCGAGTACTTCTCAAACTTGATTGGTCCAAAGATTCAAAAACCAAACCTCTCCGAAAAACCGTTGCTTTTGTCGAAAACACCGATACCTCAAAACTCATGGAGAAGATGGAAGCGTTAACCTCACAAATCAACTCGCAATACAAGGATATCAAAGATGAAATGAAAGACATGCGAGACGGATGCAACAATTGTGGAGGAAATCACCCATCGTCCGAGTGCGACGATAAACCTATGGGTGGACCGAAAGAAGGAGAAGCAAACTACGCTCAAGGAGGATACCGTGGAGGAGGATATCGTAGTAATTATTACGGTCGAAATTCTGGAAATTGGCAAGATCGCCGACCAAGGGATGACAACCGTGATTCTCAACCACGAACTGACGATCCACCAACCCAAACTTCCGACAAAAAGACAGAAGAAACCGAATTCGAAAAAACCATGAGAGAATTCGTGGCTGGTCAAAAATCCGCAAATGATTTTATCAAAAATCAATTTTTCAATCTCAAAGCCAAAGTTGAGCAAGGACAGAAAAATCATCAAGCATCTATCCAAGATCTTGAAAACAAGCTTGGCAGACTTTCTGACCAACATTCTTCTAGACCATCTGGTTCATTGCCAAGTAACACTCAATCCAATCCAAAACCATCAAATGATAAGACGTACCGTCCACCCCAAACAAGAAATGAACATATCAATGCTGTTTTCACAAGAAGTGGTCTCTCGTACGATCCACCACCTAATCCTAACACTCCTGTCACCGTTGATAGTGAGGATGAAAACGAAGAACCAAACACAACTCAAACCACCAAAAAGAAAGACATTCCATCCGTCAATGCGTATACACCGAAAATTCCTTATCCTCAACGCCTAAAGAAAGAAAAGATGGAAGAGCGTTATAAGAAGTTTATCGAAATAATCAAAGAGGTTAGACTCAATGTTCCTCTCGTTGATGTTATAGCCGGAATGCCCAATTACGGGAAATTTTTGAAAGAACTTCTTAATAACAAAAGCAAGCTTGAGCAAATATCAGCAACTTTTCTTAACGAAGAATGCTCAGCCATAGTTCAAAACAAAATTCCACCAAAGCTCGGAGATCCTGGGAGCTTTCTTATTCCATGTACTTTCGGGAATAACGTTAAATGTGATGCTTTAGCCGATCTTGGCGCAAGTATCAATTTGATGCCTTATTCACTCTATTCCAAGTTGTGTAACAACAACCTGAAACCAACAAAAATGAGCATCCGATTGGCAAATCATTCCTATCAATATCCTGTGGGAATAGCTGAGAATATGCTTGTTCAAGTCGGTAAATTCATTTTTCCCGTGGACTTTGTAATTTTGGAAATGGAAGAAGATAGTAAAGTCCCACTCATTTTAGGAAGACCTTTCCTAAATACCGCCGACGCAATCATCAAAGTTAAAGGAAAAGAACTCAACCTTGGAGTTGGGGAAGATCGAATCACTTTTCTTATCGATAAAGCAATGCGCTACCCACATTCCAGTGATGACACTTGTTTTAACGTCGATGTTATTGATGAAGTCACTGATGAGGAATTAGATGCATTACTGAACGAATCCGATCCATTCATGACTACTTCTGAAAAAATCAATGAAACAGATTCTGACAAAGAGTTTGATGATTTCATGAAAGTAGAATTCGAAGAAGATAACTCAGAAGAAGAAGAAATAGAGGAAGAGGAAGAAAATTTTGAGGAAATCACTTTCAATGACAAGATGCGAATAAAATCCTCTATCGAAGAGCCACCCACGGATCTCGAACTCAAACCTCTCCCAAATCATCTTGAATATGCTTATCTGGAGGAGAACTCACTTCTTCCAGTAGTCATATCTTCATTGCTCGAGGATGATGAGAAAGAAAGTTTAGTTTCCGTACTCAAAAATCACAAACAAGCTTTTGCTTGGAAAACATCTGATATCCCAGGAATTAGTCCTAATTTTTGCAAACACAAAATCAATTTTGAAGAAGGGATTAAACCTGTGGTAGAACGTGAACGTAGATTAAATCCCAACATGAAAGAAGTTGTTAAAAAGGAAATCATTAAACTTCTTGATGCTGGAATCATTTACCCAATTGAGGATAGTCCTTGGGTAAGCCCTGTTCACTGTGTTCCCAAGAAAGGAGGAATGACGGTTGTAACTAATGAGCGAAATGAGCTAATTCCAACTAGAACTGTCACCGGTTGGCGTGTTTGTATTGACTATCGTAAGTTAAACAAAGCCACCAGAAAGGATCACTTTCCGCTCCCGTTCATGGATCAAATGCTTGAAAGACTAGCGGGAAATAAATTCTTTTGTTTCCTCGACGGATTTTCAGGATATTTCCAAATTCCCATCGATCCTAACGATCAAGAAAAGACCACCTTTACTTGTCCTTTTGGAACCTACGCATATCGGCGTATGCCTTTTGGTCTTTGCAATGCACCCGCGACTTTTCAGAGGTGTATGATCGCCATATTCCAAGACATGCTAGAAACCTCCATGGAAGTTTTCATGGATGATTTTTCAGTCTTTGGAGATTCATTCGAAGCTTGCCTTTCTAATCTCGATAAAATGCTCGAAAGATGCGAAGCTGCACATCTTGTTCTCAACTGGGAGAAATGCCACTTTATGGTAACCGAAGGAATTGTGCTTGGCCACAAAATCTCTAGTGCCGGAATGGAAGTCGACAAAGCAAAGGTCGATGTCATCTCAAAACTTCCACCACCAACCAACGTCAAAGCCGTTAGGAGTTTTTTAGGACATGCTGGTTTTTACCGCCGATTCATCAAAGATTTTTCCAAAGTATCTCGTCCGATGACAAAACTTCTTGAGAAAGAATCTATCTTTGACTTCGATGCTGATTGCATAAAAGCTTTCGAATCACTGAAATCTCAACTTACTAGTGCTCCAATCATGGTTTCACCTAATTGGTCACTACCTTTCGAACTTATGTGCGACGCAAGCGATTTTGCTGTTGGAGCTGTCTTAGGACAACGCGAAGGAAAACACTTTCGGCCTATATATTTTGCCAGCAAGACACTGAATAGTGCCCAGCAAAATTATACCGTCACCGAAAAAGAATTACTAGCTGTCGTTTTCGCCTTTGACAAATTCAGATCATATCTTGTGCTCTCAAAAACAGTCGTTTTTACCGATCATTCAGCACTCAAGTATCTGTTCACCAAACAAGACGCTAAACCACGTCTTATTCGATGGATTTTGCTACTCCAAGAATTTGACATCAAAATCAAAGATAAGAAAGGAGCAGAGAATCTTGCTGCTGATCACTTATCCCGTCTCGAAAATCCTAATCTTGAGGAGTTGAAAGAAGAAGAAATCGATGATTATTTTCCCGATGAAACTCTTATGACCATCGACGGAAATAACGATCCTTGGTTTGCTGACTTTGCAAACTACCTCGCCGGAGGAATTCTCAGAAAAGGACTAACTCATGCTCAAAGAAGCAAATTCTTTTCGGAACTCAAATACTACTTTTGGGAAGAGCCATATCTTTTCAAAACTCGTAAAATTCTTGACGAATGTCACCATGGCCCAACTGGGGGACATTATGGTCCTTCCACCACAGCTAAGAAAGTTTTTGATGTTGGATTCTATTGGCCAACAATATTCAAAGAAGCACATACACTTGTTCAAAACTGTGACGCTTGTCAAAGAACCACCAATCTCTCTCGAAGGGATGAAATGCCATTAACAAGCATTCAAGTGTGTGAAATATTCGATATTTGGGGAATAGATTTCATGGGACCTTTCCCTAAATCCCACAAATTCGAATACATTCTCGTTGCTATAGATTACGTGTCCAAATGGGCAGAAGCTGAAGCTTTACCGACAAACGATGCTCGTGTCGTCGTTAATTTTCTCAAAAAGCTTTTCGCTCGTTATGGAATTCCCAAAGCACTCATAAGCGATCGTGGAACTCATTTCTGCAATCAACAAATGGAAAAAACCATGAAAAGATATGGAGTTCATCATCGATTTGCGACTGCTTATCATCCACAAACTAGTGGTCAAGTCGAAAATACCAACAGAGCTCTCAAAAGAATACTGGAAAAAACAGTAAAAAACAATCCGTCTTTATGGGCAAGAAAACTTGATGATGCTCTGTGGGCATTTCGTACGGCTTATAAAACACCAATTGGTACAACTCCTTACAGACTCCTATATGGGAAGACTTGTCATTTGCCGTTCGAAGTTGAACATCGTGCTTATTGGGCGCTCAGACAATGTAACACCGATCTCAAAATAGCTGGAGAGAAAAGATTTCTGCAATTGCACGAACTCGATGAATTAAGACTCCAAGCTTATGAAAACTCCAAACTGTATAAAGCCAGAACAAAAGCTTATCATGATAAAAAGCTGCGAATTCGAAAAGATTTCAAAGCCGGAGATAAAGTTCTGCTTTTTAACATGAAATTCAAATTCAAAACTCCTAAGTTACAACCAAAATGGTTTGGACCATATGTCGTTAAACATGGATATCCATCTGGGTATGTCGAACTCTATGACAAACAAGGTGGAAGTTTCATTGTTAATGGACACCGAATCAAGTTATATTACGACAAGGAGCAAACGAATGAAGTTTCAGTTGCGACAGTGTCCTGGAGACACCATGAGAATGAATTCGAAACTATCACCTTTGTAGCACCATTTCCTGGAAGAATTCCACAAACTGTTCCATGGAAAACAACTGCTGAGTTCGTCTGGAACGATATTGAAGATACTGGTGAAGAATTCCTGTACATCCCCGAACTTTGCAAAATGTTCAAAGCTGCCCTTGCAGCTGAATAAATTCGGGAAGACTCGAGTCAGGCTGATGACTCGATAATAAAACAAGCGCTTCTCGGGAGGCAACCCGTGTGTTTCAGATTTGATTTTCTGTGGTCACTCCCCAAAGTTTTAAACCTTCGGTTGAACTTAAGTGTGGGGGGTGCCACCTTTTAATAAAACCTTTTGTTTGTTTATAAGATTGTGTGCAGGTGATGATTTCTCCAGTGGACGCCAGGAATGAAGAAGATTTTAAGCTGATAAACTCGTTGACATATCTGGTTTCATCTCTATTTTTCCCTATTTCTATACTTTGAAGTTCGTTTATCATTGAGGACAATGTCTAACTTAAGTGTGGGGGGGTGAATAGGAAAAATTAGAGTTTTCATACTTAAATTTAAATTTTGTTTGCCCTTGTGATCTAGTTGTTTTCACACTTTTAGGATTATCTATTAGAATAACTGGATCATTCCACTGGTAAAATTGGTAATATTTGAAATTTCGAGATGTGTTCCGATTACTATTGCAATCCATTCTGGGATCGATAACATTTGCTAACACATATTATACCCTTTCCACTAAATTGTGAGGATTTGAGCCTATTTCTTATTAGCATACATCTTTTATGCTTAGAATTTTTGTTATGAGTGTGCCGGTGATTTTATTTATTCTAGAACTTGTGCTTGTAAATCATTACCAGACCGCAGTGAGATTGCATTCGTGCGATATAAGTGAATTCGTGTGATAAAGAGGCACCTTAGGATTTAACCCAAATGGCATTCCATTTTACATCTAATGATATATTAGCTAGCCTCATTGGTTAGTTAACCACCCACATGGACCCATTTGTAGTGCTCATTTTTAGCACTAGATACCCCTAGTTACACCCTCCGAGCCATCCCTTTCGTTTCTGCTTCACCCAGAAAATACAAAAAGATTTTACACTTTTAAACCTTAGCCTATCCCATATCAATGTCTAAACGGTTGATTGCTAGTCGCCTGAAAGTGAAGATTGTTCAAATGATTATGAGTACCGCATCCTTTGTGATTGATTGAGCTATGCATTATGTATGAATTCAAAAAAAAAAAAAAAAAAAAAAAAAAAAAAAAAAAAAAAAAAAAAAATTGTGTTGAAAGTATGGAAATAATAGCCAATGAGCTATGTTCGTAGAACAATTGTCATGGCAAAGCAAAAAGCTGTGGAAAACGGAAAAGAAGAAATTGAAGCTATAATCATTTATTTGGTTCGTGGAATGTTTGATAGCTAGCAACACGGGAATTAGACTTGACTTCATTTTTATTTTAACACCAATTTCATTAACATTCCCATGCCTTATCCATACCCTTAACCCGAAGCCTGTCATTATAACCCGAATAAAAGCCCTCTTTAGATGTTTTTACTTGGTGCTCACGCCACATCGGTGGAGTTTTGTTTCTTGTACAAGCTTATGGTAATAATCTAATCACGACTGAGCAATGAGTGTGATTTATCTTGTTACTCCACTAAAAATGAGTGATTGAGTGAATTATATTCCATTATTTTTCGTGAGGTGTTTTGAAATGTTTATCATGCAAGAAAATCATTGGATATTGTCAAACATCTTGATGTTTCACCTTTTTAAGCATAATTGATGAATCTTCTCTCGTATTTATACTTGGTTGATTTGCATCACATTTTTCATAATCACGATCTGGTACCAGTGGATGTTTTTCCTAGATTTGCTTGAGGGCAAGCAAAGTTTAAGTGTGGGGGAATTTGATAACACTCAGATTGTGCATGTTTTTAGTAGCATTATGTGTACTTTTATATATGTTATTTGGTTATATTTGCGTGATTTTAGTGCTTTATCGTATCTAGAGATGTTCGTCTAGTATTTATAACCAAGTGCAGGGAAATGGAGGAAAATGTGGAAATATGCAGCTAATCGAAGATTCCCGTTTCAGTAAAGCTAAACCCCTAGTACCTTTGAAGACCTTAGTGATTGAAGAACCAAGTTCTACAAGTCAGAGTGAAGAGTGAAGATCAAGTTCTGTATCTCAGAAGATCCAACCGGATCCGGTTACACCTTCAGCCGGATCGGTTGGAATTTGGTCGGAATTAATGTTTTTGCCATAACCGACCGATCGGTCGCAACCCGCAACCGGATCGGTCGGTGTGTTATTATTGAAGACCAGCCGGATCGGTTGGTCGTATGACCGATCCGGTTGGAGAAGCTGCAGTTGTCAAATCTTCATCACTAAGCTTTCCCTTTGCATCCAAACGATTCTAGGTCCTTCTCTTGGTGTATTCTAGTCCCTTCCTTACTCCTTGGAGGCCAAGTTAAGCATTTAACATCCTAGGCCCTAGAATTAGTATAAATAGAGGCTAATTGTGAGCATATGAGACACACCTCAATTACAAAGCTCTCTACTCATCAAATCAAGCCTTAACCTCTTAAAATTCGTCCTTAGAAATCCAGAGAAGTTTGGAGTTCCAGAAGTTCCACCTTTGGAGGCCAAAACACTAAGAAGTCCACCACGATCCTTTGGGAATCATTACTTCATCATTTGTAATCTTATTCCAAGCATTGTAAGACTTTTAATCATGTTTTCTAATGATCAAAGTTATGAGTTTATGTTCATGTTTGCTATGAGTGGCTAGTTTCTTTATACACTTGCTTAAATGATGTTGATTATCATATGATTAGTTAGTGATTGTGTTAACATGTTTTAATTCAATTTCAAGTTAATTCTAAGATCCAATTGTGCTAAAGTTTCATAGTGACATTTGTTAATCAAGTTTGGCTAATTGGTAGTAATCGTTGGGGTCGAAAGAACTTCGTGTTATTCAACTAGTCATAATCATTTTGTCTATGGATGATTGTTTTTACCCATTATTCTTGATTATACAAAGGAACTAAGGTGTGGTTGTAATAGAAACGCTTTTTGATTATCAAATTGGATTGGTTGGAAACATCTAAATGGTCGTAAGATTAGTTGTTGAGAATCAATTGTAGCCTTTTGTCTATGATCGGTTACCTTTTGTATTGACCATTTCTTAAGCAATTTGATGAGCAAGCGGATGTTTTTGTGTTTAAGTTTATTGATATAGACTTATGAAACTCGAATTGATCTTGAATTGATTGGTTAAACTTAAAGCTTGTTTTTATAAACTAAAATCTTGACGAAGGTTTAACTTGTAAGAACAATAGATTAGTTTTTAACTAATTATCACAACCAACATGTTAAGTAGTTAACACAATCACAGTAATCTATGTTATGATACTAGTTTAAGCAAATGTAGTTTTTAATCATCTGAATTTCATTATATCTATTTGCTTTGTTATATGTTTTTGATAGACTCCGTTAATTCAAACTTGTGCTCTGATTCACTCAAATCCCTGCGAACGATCCCGACTTACCTTCATAATCTTGCTATAACGGACGAGTATACTTGCTCGTATGTGTTATTGGTAATATTGGTAATTCACCTTTTATAAATTTAAAACTTGCACCAACCGGGCACATCAATGTGGTTCTTAGTCTGACTATAAACAGTTATCCCGTGCGTCTACTATTGGAGACCTAATCAATTCGCAAGCAAACGATAATCAAACACACCAACAGGAAAATAATATAAAACAACTAAATTGCACTAGATTTCATGCAATCCTGAGTGATAGTGTATGGGAGCTCCAGCAAACTGGCTAAAGCCCATACAGTTGGAACAAGCCCACCAAGGCTAGGCCCTGTCATAACCTGCTTGGGAAACACGCTATCACGACAAGCACAATAAAATTTTGACTTGACAAACTTATTCAGGAAATGACTCACATGGCCACCTAGGCCAGGGCCGTTACAACCGGCGCCACATGCCTCTGCTTCGTTGGAGCAGATGTAGTGTCGCGAATATTTCACAAATATACAATATCATACATGGGAGACCCCATGAACCCGTCCTAACCAGGATAGCACACCATGTGTCATCCTTGCCCCCTCCTGTGGATGACCACCGCGTGGACATCCAAGAAACCATTGGATCACATCTATGGGTTGCAGATAACCATAAATGCATCCTTATAAATATCGGGTCATTTATTTGAAATGGACCAAGTCATTCCCGATTAAAACTTTACACACACTAGTCACCTTGTGTGTGTTACCCTAACTCGTGAAACCGGTCACACCTTGGGGTCCTTACCGAACATGGGAAGCTAAACGAGTGACTCTTCTCACCCCCAATACGTTCCATACGTAAACATGGCGCCATCCGAGCTATACGCAACATGATAACAAGCCACCGTTTAAATTTGTTTCACCATAAAACTCTGTGTTACCCTAAAGCTACATTGTTTATCCATCAAAACATCAAAACAAAATTTTAACTTGAAAATCTATATTTTCCGACGATAAAACTTCAAAAAAACCAAGGCCCTTTTCATAAAACAACATATGAAAAACCTTCATTTTCACCACGAAAATATTGATCCTCAGTTTCAAATATCGCTTTACAACTATGAAGAACAACAAAACCATCCAAAACTCAAAAACAAACATGATACTCAACAACCATTAAACGTCCACATGATCCAAACTGGGACGGCAGGCAAAAAATGAAATATCGAAGTACTTGAAAACTAGACTCCGAAAAAAAAGTATACATTTCCTTGGACATAGTTTCATCCTTTAAAGGATCAACTAGTCATTACGTTTCTTTTATAAATCTAGTTTAGACAATTGTTCCTTTGACATGTTGATTTGGTCCCCTGGTTAGTCTTAATTTTGGCGTGTCAAAAACTTTCTTGGTAAAATATTAATAGATTATTCTCTTTTGTATTAAGGCTATACAAGAGCTATCGGTTAGACATAATAATACTCGGGTGAGGAGGATGAAAGAAATCTATATAAAAGTTATGTATAACGCTTGAAGGTGGATTTTTCTTATCAAGTTGGTCTAGCAGCCAAGTGTGCATTGGGGAATCGAAATAGTCGTACTCATCTCGACACTTGGTATGAATAAATGATTATGTTACATCCATCCTGAAAATCTTCCTGATTAGCAATTTATGATTTTTTTAGGAGTAGCGATGTAGTGTGTAATGAAGGCTATCTGAACAAAACAGTGGAGGAAGTGTTAATGTATGACTCAAAGGGTATCAAGCTCTGTAGGTCACTTGCACCTAGATACTCTAAGCAGTTATTCTAGAATTACCCAAACTAAAAGGATCCTTATTTTCTTCCACAATGACAAGGCTTTTGGTTCCTAATATGATGTCATTATGGAAGAAAATAAGGATCTTCTTTGTTATGGTAAATCTGAAATAAATGTTTAACGTATTTGAGTGCAATTAACTTGTATACATTGTTCCCCTACGAATCATACATTTCCAGTTCTCCCGACATTTTGTTCAGATCACCTTCTCCAAAGATTCCAAGCGTGGATGGCTCTGGTGATTTGAAATTTTTGTGTTGCAAAACCCAGGTGGCATAAACTGTAATCGTGTTTGTATCCACTTCAATAGTTGATCCTAAATTTTTTTAACACACTTCTTGGCTATAGCACATGTGCAAGATTTATTTTGAACAATAATAATTTACATTATCGAACATTAGTCTAAAGTAATACAGTTTGCCGCATATTTCATCTGTTATTTTTGTAAATCTAGTTTAGATGGTAGTTCCTTGGCTATGTCTTAGTGTTAGGATTTAGTAAATCCATATAGAAGATTTCGTCACCCCAACTAAAGTCTAGCATATGTTAGCTCGTAGACTTAACGTTATTTAGTATTTATAGATTAGCGTAAGTAACACCGTGGAAGAAGGACGGGTCTTTACCCACTGTATGCCTGATCCACTGCCCGAAGGAGGGCATAAGTAAGTTGTATAAATAGCCCTCTCCCATCAAGGGAGAGGGTTGGATATTCATTTTTGGAATCTAACCTTCCATATTTTTGTTTCTCTCTCTAGCATCCCATTCTCTCATCTCTTTCTCTCTCTATCTCACGAATATATCATCAAATCCATTGTGTGTTATGATATCAATAATCTTACAATTGGTATCAGAGCCCATGGTTTGATTAGCTAGGATGTATGTGCATTTTCTTGGTTGTTTTAGATTGAAAAGTTAGTTTTTGAAGGTTTTTGGTATTATCTTTGGCTTTCTTTGATTCTCATGTTTGTGGTATTAAAGTAAGTATTTTTGGGGTAGTTATAACCTTCTAGGAGCAAGTTGTGCAAAAGAAACCAAGCAAAAACGTTCAAAAGGGTGAATTTTAGGTGAAAAAGTACCTTAGTTCTTGGTTGCTGTTTGTCTCTCGGAACATGTTCTTCTTTGCGATTTGACCCTTTCTTGATTGCGATTTGACAAAGTTTGAGCTGCGATTTGATTAGTTTAATATTAATCTGTTTCAATTTGATAATAGGACAAGATTGCGGTTTGACATTTAGCCAAAAGACAAAATTGGACGATACTGACTTGTGTACTTGTTGAAAGTGACTTGCGGTTTGTCAGCTTTTTTTGTGGTTTGACATTTGATAAAAATAATTAGGGTAAGTTTGTTATAGAGGTTTTGTGATAGCAGGGTTCGGGGTCGAGAAAACCTTATTTTCTACGAGCAAATTTTTCAACCCTCTAGGCAGTGAGTCTAATCGTTGTAGTGTAGTATGGGGTAAGCCTTGGGGATTGATTTCATTCTCTAGGGGAATATGAATGCTAGAAAGAGATTTATGATGAGAAAGTGGGGTTGAGGAAGATTCTTTTTAGTCTTTTTTATGTTTTTTTAGAAAGAAAAGGTAAAATCTAAATGTATATGATTGGGGGTGGTACTTTTACTAATTATCTAATTTAACTAATTAACTATTGGATAGGTTATGTTTAATTGATGTGTGCTCGTATGATGATTAAAGATGTGTTCACTTAGATACTATTACTCCCTAGTTATCTTTTATTGGTCGGTTGAATTGTCACTTCCTTTATCTTAATTGATGTGTTCGTAGGGCGGTGCCTAATTCCATAGTTCTATGAATTGTAACTCTCCTTTAGGATATCCGGGATCGGCAAGTACAATAGCATCTCCCCCGAATACACTACTATCCTAAAGCTACAACTCACGCAATAAACACAACGATGGCCTATGTGCACTCCTAAGACTTTTTGCTATTTAGGACGTTCAAGCTCGCAACAATTAAAGAATAAGCCAGTTTTCCTTACTCTAGCGTCTACCAATTAAGACAAGAGACAACCTAACAACAATCAATAACAAGGTTTCATAGATCTAAGCAAACACAAGAGTAATTTAGCTAGACATGTTAAACAAGCAAGCATACACATAATCAATTGAACATGGGGTAGACATAATGATAAATTGGATAAACAAACTTATATTCTGATGTAAAATAGGGTATGGTACCCTAAAATACTGTCCAAGTCGGACTACAACTGAGTTAGGGTTTGCTCTCCAAAATTCTACCTCTTAAAATACATAAAAATCGAATTCTATATATAGATTTACAAATGCGACGGCATCACCTTTTGCTAGTGACGCCGTCATTAGGGTTTCGTTTGGGCCAAGTCATCGTTGGGACGGCGTCAGTTGAGAAATGTGACGCCGTCAGTCTTCATACAGGACGTTGTTTGAATCTTAGATCTTGGGCGTCTAGTGTGAAAGTTGTGAGTGACGCCTTCTAGGATTAAGGTGTGACGCCGTCAGGCTCTAGGACCAGAAATTCCGCTGAGCCGTCGCGTGCACTTTTGATCAAGTCTTTAATAGAGGGACGACGTCGCCCTTTGGTTGGGACGCCGTCAGGTGTGCTGGTTGGCCTTTGATCTTGACTTTGCCATTTTCTTCATGTTTTCGCTCCTTTTCGTCAAAATATGCTTTATTCAAGCATTTTGCTTCCAAAAGACCTAAAATGTGAAAAGGAACAATTTTAAGCAGTAACGGATATAAAATATGTCGATTTAGGGCTTAAATGACCCCCTAAAAACGTATGTTTTAAATCCTTGTCATTTTGTTATGAAGGAATGTAATAACACATATAATCCATTATTTGATATATATCTATGGGTATAAAGTAATGAATAATTTATCAAAAGTGATTCCTCGTCATATTGGTAGGAATCAAATATTATTTTGTAGTTTTTGATGGCTATCCATGTTTACACTATGTTTTTCTTGTATTTACACTCCATCAAACACCACTAATCATTAGTGTAATGATAAGTCCCTATCATTAATCATTATAAAGGTTTTTTTTAGTGAAAGGACCAAATATGTTCTTGTTTGTTTGTTTGTGATTATAATAGGTCCCCTGTTTTAAACACCACTTCAAAGTCGTTGTCATACTACATTCAAGTCGCTGTCATACTACATTTAATAAGTCACTATCATATCATACTTTTAAAAAACATTACATTTATTGTTTACTTTTGAAAAACAATAAGTTAGACCTAGTCATTATTTATTAAAGTATTCACATACATGGCCTGTCAAGTTTTAATTTAAAAAATTAATGTACACACATTTATGTGAAGTCTATTTCTACATTTAAGTTTCCATTGCCACATTTGTGTTTCAACTTTTAACAATTGAGTTGTAACATTTAAGTTTTTTTTTACTACATATGATGTGTTGTCAAATGTTGTGAAGTATGTTGTTAACATTAAGTTCATTTTGCTATATTTGTGTTGCTACTTTTAACATTGCAATTGGTAACATTTAAATTTCTTTTGCTACATATGTATTCCTATTGTTAACATTTTTGTATATAAAAAAGTATAATTCACAACACAAAACAATCACAATCAAATAACATTTTACAACCATTGCAAAACTAGCAAATTCACCGAGTTTAAATATGTGAGGAAGTTAACTTTGGGTAAAAGGCGTGCTTTGCAAAATATATCGAGTTGACTAAATATTTTTAGTCTTAAAATTGTCGCACACATCTTCATTTTGCACTTATCAGGTAACATACATGTTCTATACAACAAATTTCTTGTACTTTAACTATTATATTAATTTAAATTATGCATTTTAAAATAAGATGTATTATGATTTTATAGACTTGATAAAATGATAAGACTTTAATTTGTACATAACACGTAAATAATTTGTTAATGAAAAAATAGTTTGTACAAGCTGCACTAGTCTGCTTTGGTATGGTAATGGCTTTAGGAACTTATGCTTATATAATCAGATCATAATCGTGATTTTTTATTGTAGCATATCACCTCATATTTTAAAAACACAAAGATCATTAAACTGCACCATTAATCATAGAGACAACATCAAGAGTACCACTAATCATAGAAATCTTTTAATAATGTGTTTTCTTAATAATTGCAACAACGGCAGATAATAACAATAATAATTGGTTTGTAGCAAGTACTAGCGCGGGTAATAGTCCTTAATCTACAATTTAGAAAAGGGCTATTTTCTCTGTCCTAAACATTTAAACAAAAAACAAATGTGATTAACAACTTTCAAGGGCTGTTAGGCCTACTAACATTAACTTGCAACAAAATATTCTAAGCGTGCCATCATATTCTCGCCCCAGAAACATGAAAAAGACATACATCTGAAGAAGAGGCAAAAATCAAACTAATATAATTAGCATTAGTGACGGCGGTGCACAGCTAATGTGGCGGCTGGTGATGGCCGTGGTGGTGGTGTCTGCTGTGATGTGGTGCTAGATCTATAGCAAGCTTCACTTGTTTTTTTTAATATCCGAATTAAAAAAAAAAAAAAAAAAAAAAAAAAAAAAAAAAAAAAAAAAAAACTACCCGATACCCTTATAAAAAAATCTTGAATAAGCCGCAAACTTGTAGTCTAGATCTTCGTTTGCTTCATTTGATTTGGTGCTAGATCTTCGAAAATGTTTTGCTCGAACATATAACAAAACGTAGAGTAAAAAAAAGAATACATGGAGTAACATACAAGATGAAATATGTATGAAATAATTTACATGTGGCTGCAAGTTGTGTGAGTATTCGGATCTAGTTTTTTGGCTGCAAGTAGTGTGTGAAAAGTGATATTAGGGTTTGCAAAAATTAGGGTAACTAGTGTTTTAAACTCATAAAATTAGGAAGGTTTATTGGGCTTTATTGGGATGCTAGGTGCATGTATTATACGTAGTACATATATGCATTTGGAGTCAATTACAATATCTATTTAGTATGTTATTCGTCAATTACAATATCTTAGTATTGTTCCATATTTTTTATTCCATCGTCATTTGCATAAATGCATAAATGCATTTGTTCCATCGTCGATTAAAAAAAACATATGTATTGTTCCATATTTTTTTTCTTCATATTATAGATATTTCATATTGTTCCATAAATTGTGTTTAATATTGGTTAGTATTTAATTATCAAGACAAATTGACCAATCAAATTAGCAGGTCTAACTAATGTTTTATAAGGAAGGTTTATTAGGCTGTCTAGTCAAAGTCTATTTTTTATTTTTTTATTTTTTTTATTTTTAATTGCAGGAAATTGATTTGTTTTGATAAAAAATATGTCGTTTTTTTATGATGATCAATTTTGTTATGGATCCGAAGAAGCTCAAAATTCGGATTTCGATGATGATCAGTTTTGTTATGGATCTGAAGAAGCTCAAAATTTGACACGGACATCAACATTTTATACCGACCAGGTAAAATAAATATTAAATAAAAATATTTATACTATATTAATAAAATTAATATACGTCACATCACCATTAACAAAAAAATCAATTTTAGGTTTTTGAGTCTCGTGAAGATATGATGAATTGGGTGAAAAATACGGCATACTCTCTTGGTTATATCATTGTTACACTAAGATCAAAGAAATGCAAAAACGGTCTCATCAATAAATTGTGTCTTGTGTGTGACCGTAGTGGTAAACCTAAAGAATCCGGATCAAGTAAAAAAACTAGTTCCAAAAAGACAAATTGTCCGTTTAAGTTGGTACCTGAAACATCATTATTGGACGATAAGAGTTGTATGCGGTCGGCATAACCAGCACCCTACAAGGCATCTAGAGGGTCATCCATATGCAAGGCGGTTTCTGATGATCAATTTCGTTTGGTAGAAGATTTGACGTGGAAGTGTGTGCCACCACGTGAAATTCTATCAACGCTAAAGGATCAAGATGAGACAAACTTGTCAACACTCCCGACAATATATGAGGCACAAAAAAAGATTAGCAAGGTCAAGAAAGCCGGAAAAACTCCAATGCAGTTTCTTATGTCCCTTTTGCATATTAATCGTTATGTATATCAGACTAAAACACACCCAATTACAAACGAGTTGCAAGGTCTATTTTTTGTCCATCCTACATCTTATGAGATATGGCGTGCATTCCCACACGTGTTGATTATAGATGCCATGTACATGATGAACGTATTCAATATGCCTTTTGTTGAAATTGTTGGTGTAACTTCGACCAAAAATACATTTTGCATAGCGTTTGTTTTTGTAAGTGAAGAAAAGATGGACAATTATAAATGGGCCTTGGAACAGCTAAAGTGTACAATAAATGAGTGCATGCACCCACGTGTTATAGTCACAAATAGAGAGTTGGCACTCATGAGTGCGTGTGAAAAAGTTTTTCCGCGCGCCAATCATTTACTTTGTAGATGGCACATTAGTCGAAATATTTTTAAGAATTGCATGCGAAGATTTAAGTTGTACCGTGATTGGGAACTTTTTGAATCAATGTGGAAGTTGCTAGAAGACTCTCCAAACTACGAGACACTTCGAACATTTTTGGAATCTACGAATCCTCGCAAGTCTTTTACATTAATAAGTTTTTATAGTCCGAGAATTTTATCCATACGTCCTACCCGGTACTTATTTCTCTTTCATTTCAGGTGTTTTAAGATACGTGCATGATAATTGGTTGGACAAATATAAAACACAATTTGTGTCTGCCTCGATTGACCAGTCTTTGAACTTTGGAAATCGCACATCCAATAGAGTTGAGGGCCAACATGCCAAGTTGAAGATGTACATGGAATCTAAGAATCTAACTTTGGGTAACTTTGTTGGTTGTATTGATAATGTCGTAAAGTCACAAGTTACGGCAATCAAAGCAAGTTTTGGAAAAAGTGAAATTTCTCGTTATCATCACCACAATATACCATGCTTCGATTTATTACGGGGTTTCGTATCAAATGAAGCTCTCGAGTTAATGGTGAAAGAGATTAATCGGTCGAATGGGTTTCAACTAGATTCCTCAACTTGTGGTTGCCAACTATATAACAGTTGTGGGTTACCGTGTGCTTGCGGACTTTCATTGTACATGACTTCAGGTTCGTATATACAATTACTCCTAATTGATTCATATTTTGAATTATTTATTTTTCAACATCTAAGAAAAAATATATGCATGTGAATGTATTCCTTTGGACTCAATGGATATATTTTGGAGAACACTCGATCTTTCACCGACGACAACTTTGCAGAGTGACAATATTTGTTGTGATACTGAATTAAACGATGTGAAAGAACACTTCAACAAGCAGTCTGATGATGGAAAAAGAAGTGTCTTAAGAAAGTTGGTTAACATATTCAATCCAAGTAAAACAACCATTAAACCGCCCACGGTTAAGAAAAACACCCGCGGACGACCGAGTTTGAAAAAACAACAGCAACAGAAAAAGCATGTTCCTCCTGTGAGTAAAGATACACGAACATGTAGTCGGTCAGTGAGGTTGTTTGGGATTGATTTGAATGTCGAACCGACCAGACATGGTTCTCACACGAATAACAAACAACAAGAAAAGAAGCGTAGTTCATTTTCATGCAAGTTTTTCGAGATAGATCAGAATATGCAACCTCGAAGACATAGTTCATTTTAAAACTCTCAAAGAGGCCGGACGCATGACTTTATCCCGGACCTAAATGAAGAACCACCAAATTTTTCATCCTTCAAAAGATTCCCCCATGAGCCACCTTCACAAACCCAAAAACCAGTAAGGCATGCATATATCAACCAATTTCCGAAAATGTTTCATCCTTACATCCACAAGGTTCGAGATGTAAGAGCCGATGGAAATTGTGGATTTAAGCGGTAGTTGTCGGTCTCAATCTTCATGAAAATGCATGGACCACAGTTCGATATCATTTAATGGAAGAGTTACGCATCTACTATAACCAATATGTTGTTATGTTTGGCACTAAAGAATGTGATGATGTTAAAAAGCGCTTGAATTTCTTTGAAGATAGATTCGCGCCAATCGGACACTGGATGAATATGCCAGAAATAGGCTTCTTGATTGCTTCACGATACAACGTCATTTTACACATTCTTACCACTCTAGGTAATATGACGTATGTGCCGCTTCGTTCGAGTCCGCCACCGTGGTGCGATCATAAATTCATTACACTCGTGTATGTAATAATAGTCACTATCTCAATGTGATATTGCAAGGTGACTACCCAATGCCTACTATTGTATCTCAATGGTTTCGTTACAGATTTGAATGTGCAGTGGCATGGATTACTCCGTACATGGAGCGGATAAACTATTACGATCAATCGCTTCACTCAAATCGATCAAACTGTAATGTTGAAGAGGTAGTATTGGAATCTGAAAGTTATAATCTAACTTAATGTAATTTTATGACACTCTCGTGATTGGAAAAGTTAATGAAAATTATTTAATTTATGTTTATATATTTATTTGTTTTTATATACTCCCTCCGTCATATAATAATTATTATCCCTCCTTTTACGTTTTATCTATTTTTTACGTTTTATCCGTTTTACACAAAAACATCTTTACTTTTATAAATAAAAAGGAGGGAACTTTGGCTCCACGTTGATAATATTTACATACATTGAATAATATTTACATACAGTATATATATTATTTGGCTCCACGTTTACATACATTGAATAATTATTTACATACAATATTTACATTGAATAAATATTTAAAATACATACAATATGTACATACATTGAATAATTATTTGGCAATATGAATATCATTCGGCTCCAACATATAAATGCTTTTGCCGCCATTTTTTTGCCGCCAATGTTTTTTGCCAATATCACATGGGATGGGATGCTATTCTTACTTCATTATGTGGTCCATTTGTATTTTACATTAACGAGACTTCATTCAACCCGTGCGATGCCCGGTATAGTGGTTGAGGGTTCATGTTTTTACCAATAATGTTGTATATGATGGTATTTAGATACATGTTAGATAATTTGCATTTTATTTATTATTTAGATTGCTAATAATGTTATCATTATTTTAGTTTATATTATCTTTGTGGAATATATACTTAGATGCCTAATAATGTTATAATTACTTTTGTATTTACATTACTTTATTTCCATTAAAATTTTTTATTAACATAGTCTTTTCATATGTAGTATTTTAATTTGAGTAAGTTACATAAGTGTTTTGTTTCTTATTTATTTCTGTCTTTTGTTATTAGGAATTATATAACTATTTGTACTCTTCAATGGCAAATTTTGAGTTGTTAGAGAATTTGATGAATATTTCAGGATCATCAAAATTGCATGATTGTATGCGTTTGTGGTTTGTGCAACAGGCATGTGAAGATGATGCATTATCAAAGTTGCTTTTTGATTGTTGTCATCATTTGAGGCGTGTAATGGCTAAGAACAACACGATGATTTTGAACATGGAAGCGTTAGGTCATCGTGGCGTAGCTTTAGATTCGATCGATGCTTTGAGAAAGACGCAAGAGAGGCATCGTGTAATGCTTGAAAAATTAGTTACTTTGTTTTGGGAAGCTACGGTGTTCGTGAGGAAGAGTCAAATGCTAAAAAAATGAATGAGTTTAATTAGTAAATTTTATTTAGATATCTTTGATGGTATTAAAATTTTTAGTGTTTTTGCTTGTTTTCTTTATTACGAAATTTTTAATTAACGAAGATTTATAAATTATAAGCATGGATTTTAAGGTTAAGACGTTAATTGTAATGCATTGTGTATGCAGGGTTTGTTTTATATCAAATGTATAATTGAGGGGGTTATATTGCAATGTTGGACATCTTCCTAAATACTGCATTTCTCATTTATGCATGGAAACTTCAAAGTCTCCAGTAACACCCAAATTAAATGATCCAATGCCTCTTCAGTGTCTTTGTGTTGTTTTTTTTTCAACTTCTTATTTACGAACGTTAATTATTGTGTTTGTGTTGTTTTATTTGCAAATTCTTGTATACCCACCTTAATTATAATGACCACACAATTTTCTGTATATATAATCGAAGATCAATTACTATCTAACCCTAATTTTAACACACAACTCTATCCACAGTAACTCTAAAATCAAAATGTCAACCACACCGAATCTCGATGAATTGAAATCTCTCACTCAAACTGGAAAACTTGTTGATGCTTTCAGGCTACTGATAACTCACGCTAAAGCAGAGGAGGAAGGTTTTATTGCTCGTATTGGGGAGGAGAGCAGTCAGTTAAGGGCAGTGATTGACAAACAGGAGCAGACAATCAATGAGACGGCTATCACTTTTTCTCGTTTCAATGTCGTGGCAACAACTGGTCATGATGCTATCCTTGAAATACAACTGAAGGATCGCAGGAAACTTGATCTGTTGGCTCAACTGCTTGTTTTGTGTCGTCAAAGCTTGTTGGAGAAGGAGGAGCTTTTGGAGAAGCTGGATGAAGCTGAAAGTTCTGATGATGGAGATTAGGGCATGCTGGGTAGTTTCTGTTGTCTTTTGATGTATGTAGTTTGTTGGGTTAAGTTAGGTTTTATGTCAATGATGGGTATGTAAGTTGTTTAACTTTGTTAATGGAAGGAACTGATCTATGATCAGTTATGTTTATGTTATAATCAGATTATGTTTAAGTATTTTAATTTTTATTATTATTAATTTGTTTTAATATACATTAAAAATGGTAAAGTATAACCCTGTTGACTTTTTCTCTCACACATCTCTCACACTTGGTAAAACTACCGAATAACGCCTAAATAACATATTTAGGGTTTTTAATCTAAGGCCAAATTGATCAAGATTTATAGTAATCGATATATTTTTTTTGAGGGTTATGATAAAGGATCTGATTATCTGTCGATTGATTCCAATATTTCAGGTATTCGATTTCATTATGATCAAATTAAGCGTGCATATTTAAATGTTTGAATTTATTGAGTGTTACTTGGTTTATGATGTTTATTGATTTAAGAATGATATGGGGTTATTTTTTTTTTCGATTAAATTGAACAAATAAACATATGTTTTACTTATCGGTAGAAATTTCTAAGAGTTTGAAGTTTTTTATGTATAGTGTTTAGGATGATGATGGTATCTTGAAACAAAGAACATTAATTTCTTTATCACTTTGGATTGTTGTTTTTAACGAATCTTATAATGTTCAAAACCATTTACAATTAATATTTTGAAAGTCCAATTATGTGTTAAGAATGAGTATGATTTTCTCAGGCGAAATTTTGGTTGTTTTAAGGTTTATAGTTAAGTTTTGGTTATTAGAAAATTTGTTGACTTGATTTTAAGCTCCTTATGTGACAATTTTAATTGTAATATACAGGAAGAAACTTAAACTTAAAACCGGTAAGCATCTGAGGAAATGAGGATGATGGTGGGGTGTTTTAGCTTGGTTAGTGGTGTCGCGTGGTGAATGATGGTGGCTGTGTGGTGGCGCGTTATGCTGGATGGGAATAATAATACGGCGAAAGCAGTGGAGATTATGGTGGTGATGAGGAGGGTTGTGGTGATCACGGTGGTGATTGGTGTAATCGTTGTGTAGGTTAAATGGGTTATTGGTGATTAAGGCTGTTTGTGTTGAGACCCTCTTCAGATCGGAGGCTATTCATTTTGGCACATTCTTTAATCAATATCTCTTAACTAAGAGTGTTGTGCCTCGTTTCCGCATTTATCTTTACAACAATGTAAGTTTACGTTCTTTCCTTTAAGATTAACTTTTCTTTGGTCGAGAGGGTGCAAACGGTGTGACTAACTTCTTGATCTGCCTCCTTGAGAGGTGTGAATACCTGCTCTGGTCACACCCAATTCTCTTAACCGAGTCTTGTTAATCTTGGGTGTGTGTTCTGTTTAATCCATTAATTGTGGTTGTTTAGCTATTGTCTTAGTTTCTGGCAATGAGTAGGCTGAGGGATTGAAAAGTTGGTGTTAAATTATTGGTGGTTATTTGTGTTTGAAGGTGGTTGGTTTCTTTATAGCACGGTAAGTTTATGTTATTTCCTTTAAGATCAACTTTTCTTTGGTCGAGAGGGTGCAAACGGTGTGACTAACTTCTTGATCTGCCTCCTTGAGAGGTGTGAATACCTGCTCTGGTCACACCCAATTCTCTCGGCTGAGTCTTGTTAATCTTGGGTGTGCGTTCTGTTTGTCTTAGTTTATGGCGATGAGTAGATTGAGGGATTGAGAAGTTGGTTTTGTATTATTGGTGGTTATTTGTGTTTGAAGGTGGTTGGCTTTCTGAGTACAGTTTGGTGTGTTTAACTTTTGAGTCTAAGTGTATCATAGTAATTTTTTTTAAGCTGTATAGTTAAGTCGTGCCTACTACAGTTTGTGGTTATTTGATTAAAGAGTAACCGTGGTGCGGTATGAATACATGTTAAGAGTTGGAACAATATCATGGACTGATGCACATTATGAGTGTTTGTGGCAAACAACCAAGTAATAATAAATAACTGTTGTTTGAACATCGCATATAGTTCCTACGTTAGGTTGCTGAATGTTTCTTTGAAAACAATGTTACGCGTGCAATTCTTAAGCTCTGGGTCCTTGTCTTCAACCATTAGTATCTTAAGGCCGTCAGGGCTGGTAACTCTAGATAGCGCCACATAAAGCTGACCATGGCTGAATACGGGAGTAGGCATATAAAGGCCAACGTAATTAAGTGATTGACCCTGACTTTTGTTAATTGTCATTGCATAACATGGTCTTACAGGGAATTGTCGTCGTTTTAGAATAAATGGCCACTTGGATTGCGTTGATGTCAGTATAATCCTGTGTATAACAACGTTATCCCCTATATTTGAACCTGTAAGCACCTTAGCGTGAATAACAAACTGGCCTAGATCTGTGATGAGCAACCTTGTTCCATTACACAACCCTTTGGTTGGATTGATGTTCCGCAATAGCATAATTGGCAATTCCTTTTTTAAGTGAAGAGCATGTGGGGGCATACCGGGGAAATTTAAGGAATTAAGAAATTCAATCGGATAGTGTTCGTGCTGTTCTAGGCTATCTGTAGATGCTTTGCAAATCTCATCCGCGCTGTTGTATGTAACAGATTCCCCTGATAACTGTTTAAACATGTACTCATTGATGTCATCAGCGTCATCATTCCGAGGAGTTAGTATTGCCCTTTCTTTGAGGTACACATCGTCAGTTTGCCTCGTTGTAAAATCAGGGTATGTCTCTGTGACAATCTGTTTTATTGGACAATCCCACGATTTAATTAGGAACATTTCAGGAATGTCAATCCAACTTGGGCCGTCCTCTCCTTCTTTGCATTTTGCCGGCACGTTTCCATCCCCCACAGCCAAAACCCATCTATTAAAATCTTGTTTTCGAGTATCAAGCTGCCCATTCTCAGTATATTCGTTGACACGCATGCTACGTGTAAGTCTAAATACTTTGCAATGCTTCCATAGTTCAGATTGGTTTACGCACGATTGAAAAATGTCTGCCCTGCTTCCTTTTGGTATAACTGGCAAAACTTGTCGAAAGTCACCTCTAAGCAATACTGTCACTCCTCCAAATATTCGATTCCTACTGTCAGGATCATGATATCCTAAAATATCCTTGAGCGTCTTATCCAATGCTTCAAAAGCATATTTTTGAGTCATCGGAGCTTCATCCCATATAATAAGTTTAACTTCCTGTATGAGTTCAGCCATATGTGTATTTTGTTTTATGCCGCATGTACTGTTCTCTAATAATTCAAGCGGTATAACAAAACGGCTATGCGCGGTTCTCCCACCTGGTAGTAACAATGAAGCTATTCCTACCCAAATTGAAAGTGTTAATCAGTAACAAATTTTTATCCATTTTAAAATAGTTAACTGTTTAAAACATAGTATAAATTTATACCTGAAGATGCAACAACGAGCACTATCATGCGTTCCGATCTTAATCTTGAGATGATACTCTTGTATAAAAACGTCTTTCCAGTTCCGCCTGGACCGTATACGAAGTAAAAATTCCCTTTTTTACCATGGACAGATTCAATCACCTCTTCATAGATTAAATGTTGTTCGGGATTTAACAATGAATGAAGTTCCTGATGTTCAATCTTACTCTGTTTCATGTCATAATTCAACACCTCACGTATGAGACGATTGTCCATGTTGGTTAGTAACCTTGGGTCAGGCACTGGTAGGTCTTGGAATTCAGATAAAGATCTACCATTTCTATTTAATAACTCTTGGATCTCTATCAAACAATAGTTCTTTAGTTGCTCGTCCGTCAACTCCAAGTCAGGATAATTGAACATTTTCCTTTTCTTGTGTAGAAGATCTTCTGATAGAAACTTCCAATTTTCTTCCCAAAATTTTAAAGGTCCGCTAACATCGCAAAATATTAAAATTGTTACAAATATGTCACGTAACTGTGGTCCAAACATCCATAAACTTGCTTCTGATATAGCATATGTCCATTCCGTGTCATCATTTAAGAGGCCATACACAAAACATGCCTCCTTGAAAGTCGAACATAGTTTGTCGTGAACAGTCATGAGTTTTTCCCAAGAATCAGGACCTCTTGCAATGTTCAACAACATTCTAAGATAATATCGGTCTCCAGACGCCGGGTGCGAGTAAACAATCCGCCCGATGCATTTTTGCAATTTGCGTTTTTTCCATAGTTTGTCTTTCTCATGCCACACGTAATGTGTAGGTATCTCAGCATACGTATACTGATTCGCATTTGTATCACGCTTGTTTAATTCAAACCAATCAGTGAACATGGTCATGTCGATACCTTCTCTTTGAATTAGGGCGGGCAAGCTTTCCGAGTCACGTAGTGTGATTGCGTGCTGATTCGGCAAGTGGTAATTCAGCTTCATAACAGACGGATATGAGAAATGTATGTCGTATGAAAACAAACGCCACACCGCCTCACATGGAGCTAAAAAACGACAATTCAAATAGTTCTTTATTTCGTCAACCTCCAAAACTTGTACATTTGCTGTATCACCATCATTTTTTACATTCTCTTGTATAACAATTGTGGCTCTATCGGGACCTTTATTTAAGTACTTGAATAAGTACTTAATTGCTTTGGATCTGTTGCACCATTCCACGTTAATGTGGGCCTGGTATTTCATGAGGAGATAACGGTTGTGAGGCACCACATATCTGTTATCGTATTTGAATTTCCCTTTTATATGGTGAGCGTTATTATTCCTCCGGCGATAAATAGCATAACCATCATTATCAACAATTGTTTCAACCACAAAAGGTTTAGGAAAATGTTTTGAGCACTTACCCTCAGTTGTACATGGGGCTTTTTTTTCATCTTTACCGCAAGGTCCATGTAACATAAACTCAGTCACTACTTTATACCCATCCGGATCATTGATTCGACATGGTATCTCAGCTGTAATTATATCATTTATCTGGGTTGGGGTTTTGCATTTCAATTCTTCTTCTAGCCACAGTAGGATATGAGCATGTGGCAGCCCACGTTTTTGAAATTCTATGACATACACAACTGAAATATAATCGTAAACAAACATAAGATAATACACAATGTATATATAAAAGAGTAAACAGATTAAAAGTATGGGTTAATTTTTTTTACCTCCTCGTGACTTGCCAAAAATATGAATTTTTGTAAGGTCGTTTAACAGTTCAGTAAGTTTAATCTTGAACACACATGTTGCCACTTCTGGACGGTCATGTACTTTTTGGCCCGGGACGTGTTTTAGCATTTCTGCAATCTCGGGCCATTTTGGATTAGCAGTGAACGTGATGAACAGGTCTGGATTCCCATACGTCCGGCATATAGCCATTGCATCCTGGTAGTTTTGCATCATATACCTTGGACCGCCTATAAAACTTTTTGGCAGAACGATTCGTTTTCCCAGTCCTGCTGCACTTGTATCCCCCCTTGTTACAGCGTCACAAACATTATGATATAGATCAACGCGTAACGTATCTTGATTTTTTCTGGTCCATTTTAGCCTCTGTTCTTCAACAGCCGCATATGAATCCACCAAGTATTGTTGGAATAATCGCCCACCTCTAAGCAGTGTAGTACCTTGGTTATTTCGCTGTTGTATGATATATGAATAGTATTCTTTCATTGTGACAAAAGCCCTTTTGGTCTTGCGTACAGACATGTTGTTGTAATATGGTATCTTTTCATGAAATCCTTCTTCCCCATATGGGAATAACAATGGATATTGAAGTGACATGTATTCTGAATGCAACTCAGAAATACGTTTCAAACCTTCATCCCTGTTAGTTACAATAATATCTCTTGTAGGAATACCATCACCAAAGTCATTAGTAATTAGAGCTGCTATTTCGGCCACGGTTGGTGCGTTGTATTGCCGAGATGTAGTATGTCCACTTATCAGCTGTAGTTGAAAGGTGGCTGCATTGTGGTTCTCGCACCAATCCCGAGCCATTCGAAATGCCTTAGCAATTGAATTTGATTGATCAAACATTTTAATTAGGCTCCCTACTATACTTGGATCTAACACAGATCCCCCATCTTTGTCTATAAAAGCTCTCATTCGGTTATTCACTTCATTTCCAGTGTCAAAAAAGTATAGATGTGCATATTTAGGTTGAATTCCCTGTGTTGGAAGAAGAGAACCTATTCGATGATAGCTCTGGCCATTTACTCTAAAGGTATATGGACCCCTGCCCGTGTTAATTGAATGGTCTATTCTTGCTCCAAAAGATGTGTAACAAAACATGCCATTATATACCCTGATCTGGTCTTTGAATCTTAAACTTGCAGGATTATTATAGTCCATAAACTCTTTAAGAGGTGAACGCGTTTCATTAAATCTTGGAAAAAGAAGTTTTCCCTCTTGACAGCAAATGGAAAAAGTTGGGTTGGAGGCGCTCTTTGATTTATCGCTTCTCTCCTGATACCACATAATCGCTTTGCAATTTTGACACTCAAATGATGGATGCCCAATATCATGGTAAACAACGGAAACACCTTGCCAAAAAAGGTAAATTTTATTGGGAATAACAACATTTTTATCCATCAAATAACATAAGCCATGAATTATTAAATATGAAATTACCTGCAGATGCATGTGCGGCTCCGTGTGCTTTTTTTTAGCTGCACGCTGTGAGAGCGTCCCTGTATGAATAACATTAAGGTATTATTCATTATTACGGAAACAATTGTGTGCCAAATGTAATTTGGTTAGTTAAACACCTGCTGATCTTCGTTTTTTATACATAAAGGGTTGATTTGAAGCATAAGGCATTTGACTCGCTGTCATATCTGGTAAATCACCCCCTGAGCGTGATGTTTGTCCTAACAAATTACGGTGAACACGCGAATCAGGTATCAATTGTTGCAACAATGTTGCACTATAATAATGCAAGTGAATGTTTGGCGCTGGTGTATACCTGTAAATGATTTGACAGTTTCATTTAGCCGCAAACCACAATAGCTTTGTGTTATTCCACTTTCACTGACAATTGTTTTCGAATCAATAACGAAAGATTTATGCAACATGTCTGACAGGGATGGAACATGAGCATGATCATTTTCTGACCCTGTAACGGAAAAACAAATATGGATTTAATCATATACATAATTGGGAGGTATAGTATTTTGTTAAATTGAAATGTACCTGTATTCATTTAGTATTTGGATGATATGTATCAATTATGCAACACATAACCTTGCAGGTTTGGAAAGATATAGAAGCAAGATGTATATTAAAGCATCTCTTGGGATTCTAGTGGTGAACTGATGCAATAAGTGTAATGAACAATGAAGAGGTTTCTATGGTAAGTATCTACAGGTTTTTATGATTCTTATTATTGCTTTAATAATGAGACTGATTTTTTTCCAATATAAAATAATAACTTGTTATGTATAATACACAAATTCAGGATGGTTCATCTATATAACATATGTAGAAAGTAAGAAACTCTTAATTGTTATAAAATAATATAGGAATAAACATGTTTAAAAAATTGCCTTATAAGATAAGTTTATATCACACTTGTCATGTATAAAATAATAATGTATGTGTAAAGCAAACATATGTAGTGGATGGTATAAATACATATAAATAGAAAGAGGGTTTCAAACTCATATAATTCATACCAAACATAATGTTACAGTCATTATTTAATTCATTAGGTATATAATAAAGTCGATTTTAGGCAATCTTGGTGATTGCATTAAGCAGCATAACCATCTTCAATATCTGTATCATTTCAGATTTAAAACAACATCGTCCTAAGATTTGGGTAATTTCCGAAGGTTTTGAAAAATTATTTATTAAGTATTCACAATGAATCAATCACATGTATTCATGAATTTAGATGACCCGTTGTGTACTTTAAGTTGATCAATTATTTAAAGGGTTATATGAGTGAATGAAAATAGGGGATACTATAGGAGAGTTAGAGAATTATACAGAAATAGGATTCATTAATTGGATGTTTGGTTACATGTTCATCACATGAAAGGGTTATAGGAGTGATTAAAAAAGGGGATACAACATGAAAAGTAGTAAACGACATAGATATTATTTTCATTAATATAAATATATGGTTCATTCACATATTTATTTTGTTCATGAAACATTACACCTGGTAACCATGTCTGATGGAGAAACTGAAAAAGGATTAATAATTTTAAGATACCTAAACAAATATCTTGTACATTAAACATTACACTTGGTAACAATGTCTGATGAAAAAATCAAAAGAACCACAATTGCTTTCATGGTCATCTGGCATTACTAACACACATAGCTATTTGATCTCATGTAGAAATTGTTAGGAATTAGAAATTCCAGGTATTAAAGAGTCGGTCACCTCAAGTATATGTAATCGTTAGAAAGCTCGTAGTCGTAGTTCTTTTATGTTAAGTAGTATTTAGTTAAGTAACACCGTGGAGGACGGACGAGTCTTTACCCACTGTATGCCTGATCCACAGCCCGATGTGTGGCGATTTATGTAAGACTATAAATACTCTCTACCTCCCAAGGTAGAGAGTTGGAGCTCATAATAATATCTTTCACTTTTTCTCACTAAGTTCCCTAAACCTCTAACTTTCTCTCTCTCTAGAATTCCACTTATACGCCACCTTGTTGTTATGGTTTGATGTGTATGTGAAAACTAATATCTAACAATTGGTATCAGAGAGCCATGGTTTGATCATATCTTGCACATCTTTGGATTTCTAGTGGTTTTTAGGTGGTTTTTGAGTTTGAAAAAGTTTAGTGGTTTTTGCATCATTTGGTTGATTTCTCGTGTTAAAGTTTGGATTTTGTTAGTACTTTTATGTTTAGAATCATCACAAGTGTGTAGGTTTTCATTTGGTAAGCTTAAATCATCTTGGTTGGGTTGTTTTTGGATTGAAAAGTGATGCTTATGTGGTTTTTTCTTGCTAGCGACTTAACTCACGGATTACTTTCTTCGTAGCGACTTGCTTTACAAATTTGTAGCGAGTTACAGTTTTTGACCTAGCGACTTAGATCTAGCGAGGTACAGTACAAGTAGTGGACTCTCCACTACGGGTAGCGACTTGGTGTTAGCGACTTGGTCTGTAGCGAGTTGCTCTTTAGCGACTTGTATCTTTAGCGACTTGAGTAGCGAATTGCTGCCAAAATTTTGCTAGCGACTTGAGGCTTAGCGAGTTACTACTTAGCGACTTGCATTTGTCTAGCGACTTGGGACTGTAGTGACTTAGTGGTGTAGCGAATTAAGTGTTAGCGACTTAGTGCATTATCTTCTAGCGACTTGAGTGATTGTTTACGGTTTTCTCTTGATTTAGTAAAATCCCGTGAAAGAATCTATTTCCCGGTTTAATCATAGAGTTATAAAATCCCGTATAATCTGTTATCATGTCTACCAACGTTCCTACTATCATCTCCACTGTTGCCGAGGAACTGTGGTAAAAGGAAAGGTTCCGTTATGTTAGACTAAGCAACTCGGGTTCTTAGCATCAGTCAAGACAGTTCGTACCCACCTGCTCATAGACTCGGTCGACGAACTTGTAGGAGCCGTTGTCACCTCTACTATCATCCTTGCAACCATCTGTACTATTGTCTAATATGCCCTAAAATATTGAGATACTAATTTGGCCCTTTATCTAAGAAAGTGCCCTAAAATGATTTAGTTCTCTTTTGGCATTTGTTAGTGAGTTCAGCGATCTTCTATTACGTGATTCAGCGATTGTGAATTAAGCGATGTGGTGATTCAGTGATGTCAGGGTTCAGCGATCTGTTTACGTTCAGCGATTCATCATTGAGCGATTCGGAGTTCAGCGATCGTTTTAAAACCGTCGTT